>JAHZMW010004379.1:0-13376 GCA_027743745.1 Alloscopus bannaensis | reverse complement strand
TCCATTTTCGTCCAATTTCATCCGTATTCAGCCATTTTCAGCCGTTTTCATCCGTTTTCATCCACTTGGCCGGCTAAAATGGACGAAATCGTTTTCATCCATGGCTTTTTAACATGTCTGAGTTATATAATGCAGACAGGCATATGTATACACATTAAAAAAAGTGCGCCTAGCCCGTCATCAACACTAGAGTAATCATTATCGCGATCATTATTCCAATCGTTATGATTATCATTACGGTTGATTATTATTGCTTGTATTGCCTGCACACGTATACAGAGAATGCTTATTATGTATGGGCCTACATGTTATGGAAGGTTTTCAAACATTAGATTTTATTTGGGGGGTTGGCGCAAAGCAATTTGGTATATTTTCGGAGTTCTTTATCGAGGCATGAGTATGTGATGCGTAATGCAGGTGTAGAGGAAAATGAAGTCATATTTTAACATGGAGCATGGTTAATTTTAGGTGGAATGACTCGTTGCGGTGGAATTGTAAAGAAACCGCCTACCACAACAAAAACCTGAAAAGAGGACAACAACGAGAGTCAAAACAACGTTTGTGTAGTTCAGTTTGTGAGACTTTTGAAAAGCCGATTTAGAGACTAATTGTTATATAAGCTGTTTCTGCTGAGGAGAGAGAGAGTTGGTGTGAGTGATGAGCCCTTTGGGAGTCAGTTCATGTACAGGATTATCGACTTTGAATAAGGGCGATTCAAATAGCAATTCATCTTTTGAAGCAGCTCCGACTTTGGAAACTGATGCTGTTCGAAAGCTTTGTTGTGCAGCCGCTAGTAGCCACCCAGAAAAGAGTAGTTGCCGACCACTGTTAGCTGAACAAAGTTGTTGTCATCTTCCACCAGATTTGATGTTCAATGATCCTTTGGTAAAGTTGATGAGTGTAAGCTTGGTGACATCAGAGGGCTCGTTGCCCCTCACTCATCATCTCCAGCATTTCTACCACCAACATCTTCTCCATCAACAGCAAGCCGCCGCCGCAATGTTGGTTCACAACGGAAGACTTCCAGGAGGCAGTCCTGTGCCTATTCCCAGTCCAAATAGCTCCCTGAGTCATCCCGAATCTCCCCGAAGTCAGGCGGCTGAGTCTGCGAGTACTCCGCCAGCAACGATTGCTCCAGCGGAAGATGAAACGTTTGAAAGGAGTTCTCCCACAAAGGAGGAAGGAGATCCCGACGAAACAATGGAGGATGACAATGACGACGAAGTGCTCAGCATTGGCGGAAAGGATGATGAGCAAATGATGATGGATTGTGACAGCTCAGTATCCGACGCAAGTGTCCCTAAATCAGACAAGGAAGGTGATCATCGTCGTCATCATTACGGTCATCGAATTGGGGATAAAATTAATGGGAATGAAGATGACGATTACGATGATGGGGGTAGCGGTGAAGATAAAAATCATTTGTTAAAAGACCAGCAACGCCCTACCCGCTGCCCTTCAGCTTCCACCACCGCGGCTTCCATTGACGACCCCCTCGGGACGGAGGAGGATGACGATGACGAACCAAGCGAAGGAGACAGTCCGTTCAGCAATTCAGTTAAGACGGTGAAAAAGTCAAAAAGTCATTCTAGCAATAATAATAATAAGCAAGATAATCGTAGTCAGAAATATCATGCATACAACATCACCAATCTTTCGCGCAACTCCCCCATCGAGGACGAGTTGCTCAGACATCACCACAACCAACCACCTCTACAACCTCTCCACCCCAGCATTCCCACCAATTACTTCCTCCACCACAGCCACTTTTTTCATCATCACCACCACCAACTCATAAATGACACGAGTAGCAATCATAGCACGGCAAGTAGTACAAATAATTCATCCCCCTCCCCCTCATCCGCATTTCACCAGAATCATCACCAGCAACAGCAAACTGCTGCCGTCGCCGCAGCCCAGTCCCTCATCTTCTCCATTGCGAACATCCTCCGACCTGACTTTGGATTGTGCAATACCAACAATAATAATAATAACAATCACATTAGCAATGGGCTCAGCCCGAAAGCTTCCCAGAAATGTCACGCTCCGCCTGGGCGTCAACATCATCCTCATCCTCTGCAGGCGATGCACGGGTTCGGGGCGAAACGACATTCGGGAGGAAGTGCGACGGGAAATCACTTCAATAATGGGAATGCCGTTAACAGCTTCGCTGGCAAGCACCACACCAGATCCCCGGGGCATCGTGAGCCCTCCTCAGCCTCATCCCGTGCATCCGCACCCACAATCCCGATTGATCTTTCAAGACCCTCTTCCACTGGATCCGCGTCGATGATCTCACCCAATTCAATGATGTCGATGGGAGATAATGGAGGGGGAGGAGGAGGAAGACGAAGCCAAAATAAATCACATCACCACCAGCACCACCACAACCATCAACCTCATCACAATAAAAGCAGCAACAAATCGGATAAACACCCGCAGTCCCAACCGCATCCGGGAGAGAAGTTCGGCAAGACTCTGAAAGTCCCGAGACCAGGAGACGACACCCCTTCAGCAGCAAATGCAAATCATAATGCGAGTAATATCACCAATCCCACCAACAACGGCGGAAGCAATAAAGCGGCGAAGACTAATTCATCAACCGCAGATGAGTCCGCAAAGGGAAATAAAACATTAAATCTATTCGAATCCGTTTTCGTTATTATTTTATTATCTTTTCTCTCCTTCCACTGAATTAGCCCAATCGTATAAAATAAAACTAATTAGCTGAGAAAATCTGCCCTATTATATTGTCCCCTTTGATTGTTTGGCCAAGTTCGTGTAGTACATGTCCGTTCGTTTCGTTACACACTTTTTTCCTTCGTTCTTCGTTATAAATCTGAGAAGTTCACACACACACATTCCCTTTGTTTTCTATCTCTGTTTTTTGGGTTGATTTACAACTTGTCATCATGCTATGCAAGTGATGTGTCAAGCTAAGCTATCCACACACACAACGGTAGACAATTAAAGAAAATATATTATTTCGTATGCTACCCATATGCTGCTCCATTGTGCACCATGCATTTTTCTTCCTTGAGGGAAAAATGTTTTACCTTGTACAAACCTTTTAACATTCAAATTGCATAGAGTTGACAGTCCAAGTCATTCACAAGGAAAAACTAGCATTCTCATTTTTTGTTTAGTTTCTTCTGTCTCTCACTCTCCCTACGCATTTTTCCATTATCACAATAAACACGTTAAGTAAATTACCTTTATTATAGCCTTCTCGAATTTTGTATTGAGAAAAAAGATTCTCGCAAAAGAACAAGAGAGGTGAAAAGGTTTTAAATATTGTTTCGTGGTTTTATTACGTGCAATATTTCAAAGATTACAAACTCATGATGCACGACGGTGGATAACAAGCTGTGAACTTGTGGTGATTGTAAGAAGAATGAGAACAAATTTACTACAATTGTATCACTTCCATTTTATTGCACACTTAAAGCGCACATTAATATTGAGCGTGTATATACGAGAGTCCTTTCCCACTCGTCGTTTCCAATTTTATGTTTTCTTATAGATTTACTGCTTGTTCATTTCCCGGCATTTGTGTAGAATGTGAAGTGAGCAAATTACATTGTTCGTGTGCATTGTGTGTGGTCAGCAGGACTGAAGAGAGAGAAAAGCTGACATAGCACCCAATTTTTATTTTGGTGTCCACAAAGTGCCGCTGCTCCTTCAGATCCCATTAGCACACAGGTGTAATGGTTAGTAACACAGTCATAATCAAAATGTTGAGCTGCATTTTATTAGTACAATTAAGCTCGTCGAAAAAATCCACAGAGGAGCAACATTGGAACATGTAATTTATCGGACCGTGTGCATAACATACATCACAGAAATCGTGGTACTACAAGAAAGGAAGACTTACTTTGTTGAAAGGTAATGGGCGCAGAAAATTGTCTTGTTTTCCTTATATTTCATTTTGAATCAGACACTTTTTATTGCAAGCGAGACTAATGTGGGAAAGCAATTACAAACGAGTTGAAAAGTCACATTTTTCTCCTCCAAAGCACATAAAAATGGACTGTATTTGTAAACCGTTTGCTGAGTTCTTTATTTCAACGAAAGTTACACAAACGTTATGGTGCATGCATGTATGGATACCTACACATATATACGGTTGCATCCACATAAATGCGGGAGTAAGGATAAACCTTATTTAGTCATTCCACGCAAAACTATTTAAAAATATAAGCATACCTTGTATTTATAATAAGTATAATAGGTATTGATATAAAATGTTTTAGTCAAAGCTACAACACGAAAAATTAAGTTTTTTCTATATACAAAAATGCTCACACTCTTTATATTAGTAAATATGTAATAAAAAGCTTTTTTGTTAAGGAAATGCGTCCGTCATCATGAACGAGTGTAACTCAAGTTTGTTCACTGCACTTTTGTTGCTTTGTTGCATGCACTTCATATATTGTTTGCTACTGTGACACATGTAGCTATTGTAGCATATTAGAATGCGCATTTTGTTGCGGTTACTCTCCGTTTGAGACTACGATATGATTTGGTGTTGTTATTGCACACCATGGTTTTATAAAGGGTTTACTATATATCAAACTAGTCACCACACTCCACACGCAGTCTTCGATAAAAAAAACGTCTACAGCCTCATGAATGCGTAATATAAAATGTACAGTGTTGGACAGTGAAAAGGCAGTGTTGAGTAGGTAGTTGGATATGCCTTTAAAAGTTGAAATTGAGAAAAGGCATTTTTCTCTTTGTGCATGGAAATGTCTCTTATCTACTATGCATCAGTAGCAGCATGTACATGTCAGTCTTCTGATGAGAGAGAGAAAATTGTTATGTAAAATGTGACAAAAAATCTGATTGATTTCTCCTGTAATGGTTTCATTAGTGGATGTAAAGGAGAAAGAGGTGGAGATAAATCATATTATGTGAGATTTGATCAATATATCGACTTAACGCAATTGGACAATGGCGCAGATGGACATAATGGTTGTGCTTATTAAAAACACCTCCATTTCAAGATACAACTCTCTGTGTCCGTTTGATTGGAGGCATTCGTCATGTGGCTGTATACATTTTGCATGAGAACATTATATTTGCCTTGTTTTAATGGTAAAAAGAAGCGAACTGAGCATGGGTGCCGGCTGCGTCAAGAAAGGGGTGGAGTTGTTGTTGTGTACAGCTTTTGCAAACGAGCGAAGATAATGTCATATTATTGCTTAGCTATCTGCGATAATTTGATTGCGAGCTTTTTAAGGAAAGATGTGTGGAATGAGGTGGATGAATTATAAATCTGAATAATATATGGGTGTCTCAAAACGACGCTGAAAATACGATGATGTGAGCATTTACAATTTAAGGTATGAAAAAATCAACACCTGCGACGAAAGTCAGTATTTGAAGCATGCATTGGTTGGGTTTTACTTATACTAATTGTAGAGACTTTCTTTTTAGTCAAAATAATGGTTCAAAATACAAGTTGAACACATTGCTGAAATGTACAACGAATCCAGCTTTTGTGCGGGAAGAATTTGTCGGCAATTTGAGGAAGTGCATTATTGTGACCACTATATGCCTTAATGTTGATGAATACTTTTAGCTAGGGTATTACGCTTTAACTGTGAATACGATGATGGATGTACATAATGTGTTTTTCAAGCTTTTACTTTTAATTAAAAGCAGTAACCAGAATGAAAGAGAGAGGTGAAGAAATTAAGACTAGGCCTACACAATAAAAATGAATTGGGTTGAGCAGGATTTGAGAAAAATGTCTAGTCACTCTCGCACATTGCTTACGTTTGTTAGTGCAATACCGGAAAAACATGGAAAAGTGTGTGGTGAAGAATCCCAAAATATAAAATGTAATAATGAGTGAACCAAGCTTGTGCTGCATGTCGTCAGTAGATAAGCCTCGAACTTCTCGCAACTTCCCTCATAAATCTTTGAATACTCTGAAACATTTAATGAAAGACGAGCGCACGAGGGTTCAGCGAGGGTTGACTCCTGAGTCTGTTACATATGTAATACGTCTCATTACTTGATGATGAGGAACAAGCCAAGAGGGTAAGGGTTGGCATATACAGATTCTTTGTTAATACTCCCACGACCAAACCAAGCCGAGGGGGAAGAGAGACAGTGAACTGATGACGCTAGTTTTAGATTTGAAAATAGAAATTTTGTATGGAAATTCACGTAATGTGTATCCTACTTAACATTTTATACGGCTAGAACTGAACAAGGATTTAATTTTGTGAGTGCATTTTACTTGCGGAAGCAGCAGACACAAGGTAAAATTTTGTGTATCTTTGTATGTGCATTGATCACTTTCTGGCGTGCCCTTTGTATTCGTACCGCACCTTTTTTCTAAACAATTTTCATCTCGACATCGGCAAATTGTGAAGCTTCTGAAATGAGCAGTAGTTGTTGTGTTTGTGTATCTTTTACCGCAAAAGCAAAATAAACATTCTGGTTATATGCATGAACATACTTGTGCTCTTTTTTATCTGAGGGCTTACGCCACACATACAAACACTAAGGAAAAAACAGCATCGTCATGTTTTCGAGTGTCGCAAGTCCCTTGTGTGTTGTTTTGTGTCTCCGACGAATGAGGCATTAGGCGCAAGTATTTCCTTTGTTGTAATCTATGAAATGTGCGAGGCTTCCACTCTTCTTAAAAATGTCGATGGCATGACTGCGAATTAATTAATCGGTGTCTCTGTCTCTGGTCGTGTCTTCGGAGCTACAAGCTTCGATGAGTCCTTTTGATGTCATTTCATGCATGAATGAGCATACGATTATCGGTATCTACGAGAGAGGTTTTTGGAGATTGAGAAAAATTGTGACAAAACAAAGATTGCTTTCTTGTGTGAAGGTTCAGGCTTTCATTATTATAATGCTTGAAAACGCAAAGACTTCCTTTTAGGTCATTATACTTCATAATATCTTGATAGATTTGTTTTTTTAAAAGAATTTTATTCACGAGACAAAGTCCAAGGTGGGCAATTCTATAGATAAACTACGTAATTTATCATTTTAAGGGTGTAAAGAAAAGTTAAGCTTTCCATTATCAGTTCATAAGTTTAGATATTTGCAATGTGCGTGATCTGGTTTGTAGTGCATTGACATTATCCCATATGTGGGTAAGAAAGAATTTATTGTTTTGTTTCTTCACAATAATCTGCCAACTAAAATATGGAGTACTTACGAATGATATATTAAATGCCTGCTTACGATCAAGTTGGCAATGACACTGAAAATATTGAGTTCTGAGCTGCTTGTTTTTATGTTAACATTTTATGCAAAGAAAAATTGAAAATTTACACTGCCAACTAGTATTTAACGAAATGCAGGAGTTTCAGTTAACTTTGTCGGGATTTTTAGAGAGATATTGCGAATAATGTTGAAATTCTTGTGCCAGTACATAGAAAACTCACGTATGACATTTACCGGTCAGAAAGCTCACGGTCTGTTTTCAAACTAGATAAAATCTCATCTAAAAAGTTTTTATGTTCTGTTTACGATTTTAACAGTGTTGACAGGAAACAAGTCAATAGAATGATTTATTTGCGTCTGTCGTTCTTCGTTGAAACATTGGGACTGGTTATGAGCTGTTGTTATATTATGGAGATGTGTAAAAAGAAGATGGTTCTCTAATGATAAATTTTTATTTTTTTCTTCAAGCACGGCTTGTCAAAGCAATCACTTGGTCAATCATCCAGTCGCTTCTTAAAGGGAAAATCATAGTTTAAACATTTGATAGGTTTAAACACACACGGAGGCACATAAAATATTCCTATATCGTATACATAAATTATATACAAAATATAATATAAGATATGACTGTGTATGTGTGATGTGATGACTGATGACGAGATGCACAAAAGGAACTCGCGTAAAAAAGCTCAACAGTCAAAACAAGGAAGCAAACGTAATTTCTCCTTTGTGTCCACTTAATGTACCGAGACCAACACAATAACAAACTTGCATAAGCTCTTTTAATCCGGATCTTCGTTTTTTTGCTCGGAAAACAACCGCACGAATGCAACCACACACACGAGGAAACGAACTGGACAAAAAGGTCTTCCTCAAGCGGGTATATGTGCATTGTACATTCTGTAGCTTACATTTAACGAAATGGAAATCTTATACCTTTATCTATTGCTAGGACGGTGTAGGTTCATACGCGGAGAAAGAAGGAACACGCGTAGTGGCTAAGTACCACGTATTATACCCAGGCAGTAATTCCTCTTGACGATCACGACCCCACAGATAAAACGACAGCAGATGCGCATCTCTTCCTTTGCCTCTCTGTCTTCTCGATGTATCCGGCATCACGAGCTTGGAAAATGAATGAGGTGCGGCAACGCAATAAAAAGGAATTCTACTCGGCTTACGAGGGTAGAGAAAAATCACCCTTGTTTTTACACGAAATGCTTAATTGGAGGTTACAGGCTATCCATCCTTATATAGCATGCGGGATTTCATTTTTTAAACAACGAAGTTTGCAATAATATGCGGTTCTATATTTGAATGCATAAGCAATGAGTTTCTAATTATAAAAGCGTTTCTATTGGTGTATATACTTTTGCAATAAGGCGAGAGGAAGTACGACTCATAAAGGTATTTTTGCGTAAATAAATAAAGGGAGGACAGTCGGTCAAATAAATTATTTATGAGTTCGCTGACCAACAGCATCTCATTTTTTAAATAATCAACACGGTTCAAATCTTGGAAAGACTTGACCTCCCACAACCGCCCATAAAAATTCCAGCGGTTCACTGAGCATAATGTATTTCTATGTGGTTGATCACAGAATACAGAATGACGACAAACGTATGAATTTTAAAATGAACCAACGGAGCCAAAAAGAGCAACAGAGGCGGCATATAAAACGTCGTTAAGATAGGGAAAATAAAAAGTATAGAAACCCATACATTCTATTGTGACCCCGTCAGATAGAAATACACACTTCGATTTACGAACAAAGTGGTAACTTTGTGTTCTACATGGATGATAATCAGATAAGGATCTCGCAGCTCTGTACGGAATAAATCACATAACAATACGAAATAAGGAATCTTCGTTGAATTGATTTTTAAAGATTTGTAATAGGATTCCCCGCCGATTTTTTGTGTCTTCTCGGTCAACCGTGGATTGCAAGTATATTGGATCAATTCTGGGTTTCTCTGTATAAATGTTAATGTTCGCAATACGTAAGCATTGGTTGATGCTCTTTTTTTGGTTGGCAAAATCATACGCTTTGAATGGGTTTTGTATGTTTTTAAAACGAGGCATGCAGAGTGAACACTTTATTAGACTTCATGACGACCCTTTCTCAGCAAAGCAGCTAAACTCATGACTTGAAAAGGCTAGTATTATGAATGGCTGGAGCTCATCGTATCTGCAAAAGATAACGGAAAGCTTTAAAATCTTTTTGTGTTGATCAGTGTTGCTCCCTGTATGATCTCAACAAAAAGAGATTGAATTCATACAATGATAATATCAGTGGGCTGCTGAGACCGCTTTGTTAAATTTTATGATATTTTATGATGATCTCTCTGTCTCTTCCCGAGTCTCGCAGATGTTTGTCTAAATAAAGATAAAATGTGTAGGAAACATCCAACAAACTGAATATCAAGGTTGAGTAAATTTTTGCGCAAAAGTTTGTCTACCTCTTCAATCATTCTTCGATGAATGAAAAATGAAACTGTACGAAGAAAGAAAAACTAGTTCCGTCTATGTGTACCATTTAACAGCAGCGATAAGGATGAAACGATTCCAAAAAAAAAAATTTATTGTTGTTCTTAAAAAAACGCTTGCTACTATTAATATGCGAATTTATTGGCGAAATTCTTGGCATATTTCTGTCCTGGTTTTCAGACAGAGAAATGTATCACTTTTTGATTACCACGGAACTAAGAAGTACGCAGCAGCTCTGTTAATGTGCAGGTTTACTGCTCCGACTGTCCGTCGGAGAAATGCCTGTCATAAATTGTATATAAGATAATCTTAACTCAGCAGCAGGTTCTTTTTTACAAGACAAAAAGGCAATGTATCTTGTTGAAGCCTTCGAAGTTGTTTATTATATGGACCTCTCTCAGATCCTTTGCGATATGTACCTTTCAACACACTCTTGCTGCTCCTGATACTTTGATATATTGATCTCAATTACAGTCTCATTCGGCACTGCAACACCATCTCATCTAATCTACGAACATGCAGGGAGCGAAACGGAAAGTAGAGTAGAAAAAGCCAAGAGTTAAAGTGGTGTAGACCGACATGCCTCTCTCTCACATTATTTGGAAACCACACACATGGACAAAACAAGAAAAAGTGATCTGGTTAGCCTTATCAGGGGAAATCAATCGGTCTCCTTTCTGTCCCATTGAAAAGAACATGACTAACTTTCAATTGTACTTACGTGTGTACACCTTGTGTCATGTAACATCAGCAACCCTCTTCAAACCCATCATGTTGCTCTTATACCCTTAACAATGTTCGATAGGTATATCGACATTCGGCCTTCTGTTCAAATTGATTTTTTGTCTACTTCGCCAGGGCCAAACTGTTCGCATCGGCAGTCAATATATCAAAATATTTTTCCATTTTTTAAAGATCTGATACCCTGATTTCAATCAGTGCAACCGATCGACCAGAAAATCTTTGTGACTCTCTCTCTCTTGAAGAGTAGGAAAAAGTGAACATTTGGCATATGTGGCCCAGGACAGCTTTGAGGATGAGTGTTGACAAAGTAAGAAGTTAGGTGGAAAAAGCTGAGTGAGAGGCAAATTCCTTGTATTTCTCAAACATCATTGCATCAGGATTTATGTAAACTGTGGACGGAAAAGATACAGATCAACATCTCCCCTGTTTCAAAATAATTGCTCCACATTGAGTCCCACTTGTAAAGGGACCGACGACGTCGATGTGGTCGTCCCGCGGAAATAAAAAGCAATGGTGGTGACCTTTGATTGAGTCCATTAAAAGTGCTCATTATACAAGTCTCTAATGTGATTGATACTTGACCGGAATTAATTGATCATTGCGACAATGACTGTGGCTCTTAAGGGTCTCACCAGCGTCAGCAATTTAGCTGTCTCGTTAATCAGTGATTCGTCTTCGGAGTCGAAATGTTTTACTAGCCGGCTGTAATAATGCATAAGTTATGTAGAAAGTGCTTATGTAAATTTTTTTGCTTGCATAAACATCATTTACTGCAGAACGAGATGATGCGGTTTTGTAATATTTGCATATTGTCAAAGTAAGGGTAAAAATCACTTGACATCACAGTAAAAATTGCTCTTCTTTTGACGAGCATTGTTTGTTTGTGGTTACAGTAAACCATTTTAACCTGAGTCGATGAGCTTAGAGAAAAGAAAAAACGGATTAGTAAGCGTACGTTTTGGTATACATATAAATATATACAGAGTACATACACTATTGCGTACCCTTCATGTGAGAATTTTTGTTATTGATGAAGTCGGAGAGGGAAGAATGCATAAAAATTATTAAACTATCTATCTTATTCCCCAACATTTTTATACATTGTGTTGCACTACTGGATCAGAAAAAAGATTCTCAGACCGGAGACCAAAGGAGGGAGAGAGAGAGAGATCAGACCACACACATGCTGTATACCAGTCCACCGATCAAGTGGCTTTTCTAGGTACTGTTCTCTAAGAAGGTTTTGGTACAAAGCTACCTTTATAACTTTACGTTTTTCCCTTCTCGTGCAAGTGTTCAGATATACTTACGCAATTTATCTGTTTGCTCACCTTTTTCTTGTTTAACAATGAAATCAATTTGATGGCAAAGCAAATATTTACATTTATCTCATTCACATCTTTCCAGACAATCCACTTCAAAAAATTTCGACTCTATTAATAAAAAAATTCAAACAGGATCCAGGCAAAAATGTATTTGCAAAATAGTGCACGTTCATTCTATTATGTTTGTACGACAATAGTTCAATATATTTTGCAGCATGTAATTGAGTCAATTTAAACTCTTTACGTAAAGTCTCGCAGGTTAAACTCTTTCCATTGAAACTTTTACTTCTCACCCAACGCGTATGTGGATTGTATGGGTGCACAGAATAATATTAGTCTTATTTGAATAGAAATACGTTCTTGGTACCGAGAAGGAAAACGACCGTCATCTGTTATTGCACGTCCGTCGTGAGTCGTGTCCGTCTAAGCTGTCTCTCTGTTGGTTGAATTAATGAAGTAATAAGGGAAATGTCCGGTGTACACAGCCTTCTTGATCTATATACAAAATAAAGTCGAAAGAAAACGACCAACTTTCAATGGACTTGTTTTTACGTGTTTGTTTCAAGAGCATTGTAGCCATCATCAGCATCATATCATTCATTCTTCCTGTTGGCGGTAGGTAAAGAAAATAAAAAAGACATCGGGCTGACCATCCACACTGGAGCAGCAGTCCTTTTTGTGTGCACACCACATACACGCTCATTTGAATATTCATCTCATTTAAATGTACGCACTTGGTTAGGATCGCGGATGGTGTTGATTACGTTTAATCATTAATTGGCAACTCACATTTTATTCGAGTTTTTTTCTTTGCGTATCGCGCCACGACACACAAAAACATACCATGCAACATCCAATGGGACATGAACTCGTTTTTTCTAAATGCCCAAATTTAATTGATACCGCAATGACAACAAAGAGATACACTCCTTGGCAAAATTAATATTAAGTTTATCATCCACAAGAAGATAAAGTGCGTTTTAATTGGCTTAGTAGGAAATACTAGGATAGACTTTGGCATGAGGTCGTGGTGCGTGTGCGTTTGCGGAACTGTTTTCCGATGAGCCAGTATATCGCATGTGTGGCGTGTTTCATTCCATTGTCAAGATTAAAAATTAGTTGAATTTGAGTGGTGGAATATTTTATTTTAATTGAAGGTGGTATATACCCATTCACAACTGGAATGTGTATGTGCACTGCCGCTAGGTATGTGAGGTACTGATAGGTAAATTGCTCGCTGTGATATTTGAAATGAAGTAAGATGTTAAGCGAAGAGACGTGGGTAAGTACTTCAAGGTACAAGCAGAACATATGTAAGCATACGGATTCATTTTGAAAGCATAATCATTTTTCTTCATGACTCATGGCAAGGATTTCAGGCTTTTGTCGTAATCGCTGTCTGCACGTAGAGAGACTGTCGAGTTTTTTTTTCGTGTAGAGAAAGGTACACGAAGCACTTGAAGTGATGATTAAACGATGAGTCGAGATGAAGTTGTTGTGCTAAATAATTGAATAATGAAAGCTGTTAAGAATAATGTTGATCTTATACAGTTTTTATGCCATTTGTTCATGATTATTATGTATGTATGCAGGTATATGACCACTTCGGCCCATCTCGGGAGT
>JAHZMW010004378.1:0-24253 GCA_027743745.1 Alloscopus bannaensis | reverse complement strand
TATACTTTATTTTGTTGGGCTTGTAAAGGCATAAAAAGTTGCGAAAGCCACTTGACTAGACTGACTACACGAAGACAGAAAACGGGAAGAAAGTAGGGAGTTTTATAGTCGTTTCGGAAATGACCTTCATGAAATATTTAATGGTGATTTTCACCAGAAAAATTATAAGCATCTACAAGTATCTACTGTATTTGAGTTTTCTCTATTGTCGCTGGCTATGAGAATAAAATATATATTTCTTCTCGGGCACACAGTGGGAGGCACGCAGCCATATTTTTAAATGATGAGAAAGTCCTCTCGCTGGCCAATTTCTTTTTTTTGCTGAATGACATTGCACACATCTTGATACAATGTACACTACGGGAGATGGAGAAGATAGCTGTATATTCATTTCCGTTTTATCCTCTCGAAAAAATTATTGTTTGCTCACATGCATCCAATCCTATTGTGTAAGCCTTTTTGCGCAAATATTTGCGTTCATTTGTTTGTATTTGGTGGCAATAGTAGACGTTGTAGTATAGTCGGAGTAATTTTTTAAACAAAAAATAATGAGCGCAAAGTTGTGAGATGGGCATGCATGGATGAGAGAGAAGAAATGCAAATTTCAAGTAGCTGGAAATACATGCTTCGTTTCAATTGATATCGTATCATATATCGCACACGGAAGACGTGTGTATTTTCACGTATTTTTAGTACCGCCTGCGTTTCCATTTTTGGTATAGTGAGGTTTGTCTTTATTGATATGATATCCCATTATACATGACGATGGTATAGAGAGGACTGTATTTGCCTTTTCCTTTTACTTTGTTAACTTTCCCACTTTGAGCAATTCTGTTTGGACAGCATGTAGAGGATATCAAATGTGGGGAAAACGGGCGAGAGAAATATCCTCAACAAAAGCCAGATGAACACTCGCATGAATTATAGATGAAACTAACTTTTTAACGATTACCGCTAGCCAGCTGCTTGACTATATGAGTGTAGACACATAAGCCCATTACGCACAGCGCCGTGTAGCGCACATTTTTACGCTGTAAAGTGCTCTCCAAAGTACAATATCCTTGATTATGAGCAAAGAAAACAAATAATCAGGGGAGAAGAGGAAACCAGAAAGAGAGACATGCTTGTCTAAATGGGGGAAATGGGCAGAAAGGGGTAATTTTACCTTTTAAACTGGCATCATAGCAAAAGTTAACACAAACACACTCCCAAGCTGTACGATTCCAGTGTCTCAATCAGACGCTTGTTTGTGTTTAATTTTCGGGCACAGTCACAAATGCACCGCACAAATTGAACGGGACAGCATGTTTAAAAGAAAACATCATGTACGTTAGTGTGTTGCTTTTCAGCTTCAAGTTACACGATGACGTGAGTTGTGTTCGTGTTTTTATGAACACATGGCACTCACATAATCATTGGAGCAACCACAAACCGCATGCCATTCCGATGGATGTGATATCTCCGGAATTCTTTCCCTTCCTGTTTATTTCATGAACACATACTTTGCGCCGACACGTTACAGAGAGAAGCTTTCTTGCTTTGACCAAACCTTTTTACATCTCTCCCCCTTTCTCTTGATGCTGAAAGCCGCAGGCAGAGAAGAATGAGAGGAGAAACCTCAGTTGGTTTAGAAAATTATGAGTGTTGCATAAAACATGTAAAACTTTAATGTTTGCACGGATCTTCACTTCCGCTGGGTAAACTCTTGAGTAGTTTGCATGAAAAAGCGTTTCTCACAGAGCAAACTTGATTTCTTTCACTGTAAAGTAACTCTCCGGGTTTGTAATAATATTTACATTTTTGTGTAAGTATATTGCAGTAACCAATAATAATTATTTCAACATAAAATTCACAAACACTTTGAAAAATTGAAGAATTGCAGGATTTGAACTGAAATGAAGACTTCACCGCTGAGCACCGTGACTTTCACCATTTATGAAGTATTTTTTAAATGTTGATTTAAAATTAAAGCACTAATATTTTATTTTCAGCTTATTTATTGCAAGCGAAACACTTTTCGTCATCGTTCCCTTCTCTGAGTAACTTCGAGAACACTCAACTTTCACACCAAACTTTTTTCCAATGATATTTTCAGGAAAATTGTAACCAACTGGTTTTGGACAAGTTTCTGCTTCTTGAGCTACAGCCAAGAAATCTCCTCACCAAAAACGAAAGCTCCAATAATATTACTTTTTCCGGAAACTGAGAGCAGATCACAAAAATTCCATGACGCGTGAGACAGATTTTTGGAGACAAAAACACGTTCCTCTCACATCATCCACACGCTGCACACACACACTCACACGCCAGAGGAAAGTCTCGTTTCGTCGGGGGCGAGACAGAGAGCCCTTTGGAAAGCAAAGTGTTGCGAACCGTTCTCTCAAAGAGAGAAAAACAGAAAGAGAGGGAGCCGCGATGAAACGTTACGTCCGGGGAAGTTGCTCGCTTGAAAGTAAGTAAGATGTGAGATGAGTGTGTTGTTTTTATCCCAAAGTTTTCCAGCAAAGATTTTCCCTCTCTCTCAAAAAATGGAGAGCTCCATAAGGTCGTCTCACTCTCAGCATGCTATATCCTCCTTTCCCTTAGCCAAGTAGGGTCTATCCAGACGAAAAAAGGGAATCCCTTAAAGTGCTACTGAAGACTTTTACATTGTGCGCACTCAAAAAGGGCTAAAAAGAATTGCAGACAGAAAAAAACAAAGACGATGAGAACTTTGCTTTCTCCTCGCTTTTACTACCTTTATAATGTACACATTGAGAAACTGTTTTGAAGCTTATTTGGTGAGCTTCAAATAAACGAGGCGACTTACTCCAAGGGAAACCAGGTTGAATATGAAACAATTCGTTTGCCAGCGAGGCTGACGTGTTCTTTAGTCTACGCATTGGGACGAGCGAACTGCCGAGTTTTGTTTGCGAAATACAGAGAATACAGATAACTGTTCGGTTTCCCTATTACACATTTCAAGTTCGCTAAAAGCGTACATCATGGTATATAAATGTTTGAAATGGGAAGCATACAGGTTCGCCCACTAAATGCCGAAATGTAGGGCGTCAATGTACGCTATATAGGAGAATGTAAAGGATGTGTATACTTTGTGAAATTGTGGATAGTGACGACGACTTCTTTTCCATAGTTTTGTCTCCTAATGTTACATACCATTCATTTCACTTTGTGTGTGAAGGCGACAGAATAAAGCGGCCGCGCACCATCAATTTATTTTGCATGCATACCTCAACCAGGCCGCACTCCGTCATGATAAAAGGAAATACGTGTCTTTTCAATTCGACTTGGATACCAACAGAATGTTAGGTGAAAGCAAGTGCATGTTGAGCCTTTCACCTTCCTCCTCTCAGAGATAAAGGGAATCAGTGATGGCAGTGAAAGTGGAAAGTGAGGTGGGGAATGCGCTATAAACACTGTCATATTATACTTTAGTGACAATCACTACGTACAAATGGGCTAATTTGATCAAAATGCACAAAATGGAAAGCCTGCAACGATGTTTGTAGCGGAGCAAAATCGAAGTGAAATTTAATTACATTTTTTTAATCTAATAAATTCGATCCACGTATTCAGATCCTGAACAAGGCATGAGTTCTGCTCTCCTTTTGAACTTGATGAGTTTCGATGGAGGTCATTAAGTTCGTATCAACATGAGCCTTGATTGGAAAGCGAGTTTCCCAATTTCTCATTTACCTTACCTGATTGCTTGCCGTAAGCAATGAGTCCAAAATGAGAAAGTTCAAGTCTTGAGCAGGCACGGAGCATTTAATAGGGAGGATTAATGACATAATTAATTCTCGTCAAGTCCTCATTTGGAAGGAGCAGCGGGCGCCTTCATTTCTTTGGGAAGAAGAGATACCTAATTATCGTAATCTTGGCTGCTGAGTTGCTACTCTTCGAAATGGCTTTTCCCTTTTGTTGTTAATTAGTCATTTAGCTAGCCTCCACGTTTTCCTATGACTTATTCAACAGAGTTCACTGCTATCTGTAGAAGGTGCGTTTTCCTTGAATGAAAGCAAGGGAAGCCCACCCATACTAAGAATGAAAAAGCAGTCTTGAAGCCCAGGAAAGCACTCCTTTATAAGGGCTTTGGTCTCCGCTAGCTGAATTTTAATTGGGTCCTTTTATTATTTTTTCTTCTAAAGGAGCCCTCTGAGCCTTTAGGGAAAGCAGTAGCTAACATGTAATGGTAGCTACATGAGGGTCGTAGAGAAAAAGAGATTATGCAAATATCTTTGGTGAAATACAAAAACGCTCTGTGTACCAATTGCTCTGTCTCTACCTGAATATATACGACTCGAATTTTCTATTTTCCTGCCCAACACACAATGGCAATCATGCATGCAGAGACGGATTTTAAAGTGGATTCGAGAAGAAAGAATTGGGGGATTGGGAAAGTGCAAACGTAGCAGCTTTAGAACAACAGCTTGAACTTCCAACGAATATGAAAACAAATGCCAAGATTTTTTCATCGCCGGTCATAACTATGAAGTATGAAAATTTTTCTAAACTTTTCTCGCAGAAAAGTAGTCAAGAATGATGTAAGAGCGGTGGGCGTGATCAATCTATGATTTGGATTTTGAGATCGTCTGTTTTCTTTGCAATTTCTGAAATGCGTGACCGTGACACACTCGAATGGCGTTCTTTTTTTTAAAGAGATCTAGCGTGAAGAAAGTGAGTGGTTGCTTTTTGAGAAGAGAAAGTTTATGCTTCAATTAGAAATTGTATACCTTTTGTCAAAAATATCCACAGGTACCTTTCACCAACACTCGCTCAAGAAGGTATGCACATACCGTAGTCTACGTTGAAAGCATATTTTTTAAACGTATAGCCTCCGAAAAAGCTGTATTATGCATGAGCTCACTGTGTCTACCGACAATATGTCGTTTAAGTTTGTTTTGATAGCTTGAAAGCGGTCCCATTTGCAAGGAAAATTCCCTTAAACCTTTAAAAAAAAGTTAGGACTCACTGACTCGCCAGTCAGACCATATATGAAACTGACATTTACTTACGCTGCAAACTGTAGACAAAGTCAAAAGCGTGCTGGAAAATGTGTGTGTGTGTACCCAGTCTTCGTCTTCAAGTCTAAAGTTTCCTTCCCTTTCATAAAAAATGAAAAGTTCAACGGAAAAAGGAAGAAGTTTTTCTCCTTTCACTTTTCACTATTTTACGCTAGAGAAAGCAGCTTGATCTTTTCACTTGGACGGTGAAACTTGCTGTTCTTATGCTGCAATTGGAGTGGGGAAGGCATACGATGAGACCATTTTTCTACGTTTTTCTTTCTCGTTGTACGTTGACCAACTTTGAGCACACATCACTTCACCTTAAGTACCGCAAAGGGGAAGGGAAAGTTGAGTAGACAGGGAGGAGAGGAAATTAGAGTCGAAATGTGACCAACTTTCTATTTTTCCTTTTTTTAACCATGCCTCTCCAACTTAATTGGTAGTTTACACATGTAAAGCAGAAATTAAATATTTGGACAGTTTGATTTTTGCTTACAGTTGGCAAACATCGTTTCTTTCAACGGGACTCCATTTTGAAAATAAAGGTTTTTAAGTACGCTTGCAAGTGAGTTTGCCCGACTGTTGAGGTGCTGCCGGTTTTAAGCTCATTTTTTAAAGAAAAATTTCTTGCCCAAGGAAAAATCTACGTTGAGCTATGCATGTTGTGACAGGCTGAAACTTGCTGAATAATTCAAACCTTTCACCGCTTGTTGAGCGTGTATTGTGTCTCAAAAATTGCATTCATTAAAGTACATTCGATTTTTGATTCTGAGAAAAATACAAAGCTGATATTCATGTAACAAGAGAGTCTCGACTTGAGAGAGCAATGCGTATTTCGTAGTGAAGGAGGAAAGGCACGCATAAAATGAAGGATTTTATTTCATTTTATGGCGAATACCCTATCTCATTACCGTTCTCCTATTTCCCCGTCTCATATCTTGTAGCAAGCAAACACAGAATAGAATGCACAAGTTTGATATATTTTCTTCTTGTTTAGATTTCAAGTTCTAGACGAAGTCAGCCGGCAAACCGGGAGCCAATGCAAAGAAGCAAAACGGAGAGAGGAAGCAGGAAGCAAGACGAAAAACTGTTAAGAAAGAAAATAAGGGGACCTTTTTGGAACCCATTTATTGGTTTTGAGGCTGAAACTAGAGACTCCATATCAGAGGGAAGTAAAAGTGACAGAGAAAAAAATTATAAAAATGATATGGCTCATGCGATACGAGGAACGTGCATACATGCTCATATGTTTGGGTTAGATATCAGGGCACTTTCTTACCAAGAAAAGATTCAGGGAGAACGACATGAATTGTTAATGATAGAATAATGTGGTGGGGAATCCGGTCTGGTTAAGGAGTTTTTTTTACGATGTGTGCTCCACGAAAAAAAACCGACATGATTTTTTTGGCACATGTGAAAGGTTCTTATCTTGGAAAAAATGAATGGCTGCATAAAGACTGATATCAGGATACATCAAGTAATTTACGGGCTTTAAGCGTTCCTGTTTAAAATGTGAATTTACATACTGACGAAAAGGAGATTGTCGACAGAAACCATTTGAACCAGTACGTAGTACGCGAGTCAGGTATATTTTCCCTGAAGTAATTTTCATTACAGTCCGTGCAGAAGAGCATTGTCCTTTTAACAGTGTTCAAACTATGTTCACTTTATTTGGAGAAAGGGAAAACATCAAAAATAGCATCATTGCCATCGTCCTCATCATCATCATGAGTGGCGATGCATATAACGTTTAGTTTAAAGAAGGAAAGTGAAACATAAACCCATTTTTAACTCTCATTTGCATTTAAGCAAGTACAAATTTTCAAGTGGGGTAATAGGATTGGGGAAGAAACTCCTTTTCTCTCTTTCCCTCCAACTTCATATAAAAATCATGGTCTTTCAAAGAAGTAAATGAGACGCAGTAGTGTATTCACAGTTTACAACGTACACTGTCTTGGAAGTGTAGTCGTAATTTTTTTACGCTTTCTCATGTGTTGCATTCCATGTGATAGCGTCCTGTTTTTTAGCGTTGTCGGCTACATACTTTGAAAAGACGAACGTATTTTTATGCATAAAACACGACGAGACGAGTAATTCTGAGGAGAAAGCCCCTTAGTTCTGTCTTCACTTGGGTATATTACGTAGTACAGGAATATGGTTGTGTTGCGCTCTCCATTTAAGTGGAAAAACTTACTTGGAACGTAAAGCAACTCACATAGTCGGCCTTTACTCTTTTCTCTCGTTGCATTTTAGCATTGCTCTTTATGAACAACATACGTAATACAATGATCTCATATTACTCTCCCGGTTTCTCTTTCGTACTCCCCAAGTCTCATGACTAAAAATGGAGTGTCCCCATCGGGAAAAATGGGCAACGGATGAATCTCAGTCAACTCCGGACGTCTTGTGCATGAACTAATGCACATCTATAGTTTCTCATATGTACATTCTAGTTGAATTCTGTAAGCACGATTTTGGCTTGCGAATACTTTTATTACAGCATTTTTATATGCGACCATAATAATAAAAAATCCTAGTTTCAACTTTTTTCCCCTCAACAACGTTGAGATATTTGTCATAAACCACAAGAGAAAGGATTCTAGCTTCTAGTGTTATTAAGGTTTTAGCTCGCAAATATTACAATATTTTTTCGTCCATCTATACATCCACAATCTATGGTGGGCTCTGTGTGTAGTCTACAAAATACAAATAACTCTCTCCCGCTGTGTATGGAACGTGTTGTGAGAAAAAGTTTTTTTCTACTCTCTCTGTCGCTTGCTGTGTGCACTAGACTTTAAATGAAGAAGCACTAAAAACCCTAGTCGTTGTGTGATCTTGCCTTTCCCCAATGGATTTTTTCTTCTCACTTTCTCTCTCTCTCTCTCATCCAGCTTGCTGGTCTTTACTGGACACTTGTGAAGATGAAGAGGCTTTTACTGGCTCAACTACTGGACACATGTGTACTTTTCACACAGTCGTATCTATCTCTAACTCCCCATTCTCCAGCTTCAGGAATAAGTCCACCAGAAAGTCCACTCTCATACTTAATGTGTGCATTTCTTCCGATATGTATCTGTGTGAGTGTGACTGCAGACTTTTTTATGAAATGCCGCAGTGCATTCGCAAAGGGCAGTATTTTCTTCCTTCCTTCGTTTCTAAACTTCTTTCCCTCAACAACTGCGGCCTAGTATGACCAGTTGACACACCAAAATAGAACGATATTTTTGAGAATATTGCACAACTTTGAGAGGATGTGTGCTATTGTACACAATCCATTACACTTGACTGCGTGATGTAGCCTTTTTGAGAGTTTTTTATGAACTTCAATTTAAGATTTTCATATCTCACATTATTGCACATCTGGATATCTTCCGAGAAGAAAGATGCGGGGATGAGAACGTGGAATGTGTACATTATGGATGGGAAATTTAAGGATAACGACGACTCAGATGGGTAATTTTTTCTCTTTAAGCTTCCACGATCTCAAATCTCTTGTCGTATATAATGCAAACTCTGTTTTGTGGGGGTATTGAAACAAGTAAATTCCATTCTTATGTTCGTGTCTCATCCACAAGAATTGGTTAGTCATGGTCAACTATGTTGGTTCTGGTTGGTTGACCAAAACTTCTCTTAAAATGGTTTTCTGCAAGAAAAAATGGGAATACGGGAGTGAGCCTAATGACAGTTAAAAATGAACAATTTTCTTCAAGCAGGATGTGTATTGCATAAAAGACCAAGGGTATCAAAATAAATCGCTGAAAGTAGCTTCTGAGAAGACGTTATTGTCGTTTGTAGTTCGACCATGTATAAAATAAAAAACAACGGGCACGTCTGGTTAGAAGTTGATTAACATGTAGACTTTTTCTATGAAACAAAACAAAATGATTGTTACAATCATAAACATTCAATGCTTGCTAATAAATTAGTTGAGAAATAATTTACAATTGAGAAAATGCATCGTATTTTGGTTCTATACAGAAAGACGCCTTTGTCTAACAAGTAAAGTCAAGGGGAGGGTTCACTGCTTAACCTGCGGGATTAACGTTTCTAGGTACAACTTTAGATGCCCTACACGATAGGTATACTTTTGGACTTGAATGGAACCATTTATTAACCGTTATAGGGCTTACACCATGTATAGCTGCAATACGTCTGTGTAGAAATTTTTTTATCGAATTATTGCAGATGTGTATTTGCTAATATATCGAAACAGGGTCGGAATTTCTAATAACAAATAGCAAATAAATGGCAAAAATAGTTGTTTTTGAATGCTTTATCCGATGAGACATAGAAACGTTTTCAAAAAATTTCACGGGTGTACTTTTACTACCTTAAACCTGCACGATTTTAGATAAAATCTGAAACTAACGGTATTATACTGACCCATTCAAGTGACTAATTAACACCATCGTGTAGAGCATAAAAAACTGCATCCGAAACTGAAAGAACCTATTCAAAAGCGCCGAACCTTCGAGTTTACTTGTAAGTCAATCCACAGCGAATATCCAGTGTAGCCGATGTTTGTTAGAACTAGAATAGTTGAAAATAGTCAAATAAAGATTTTCTCAAAGAATAACAGCGTCAGATTAAAATGAAAGAGGTTTTTTCCCAGTTACTATTGACTTACATACATCAAGACATTATAACGCTAGAATACATTTTAACTTTAAAGCATGCACGCGGACAAACTTTCTTAGTTTATGTACTTTATTCGCTAAAAACTTTTCAAAGCGGATTTCCTCCTCATTTGGTAGTTTAGAGTATTGCTCTAACTGCTAAAACTAATCGACGTTTCTGGATCATGCCGTTAATAAATCTCTCGGAAAAGCATACCGTTCCCTCTCTACATTTTAGAGATGCGGTGAATGGAAAAAGGGACGAGCGGACAACGTAAAGTGCATCCATAGCCCAGCATGGCTTCGCTCTCAGATCCCATTTACCCTGATGGGATGATTATTTTACTGCTGTGTAATTGCTCCAAATGGTTTATCTCATGGTTTTGCAGGCCCCGCTTGTGATTGCTTCCTTTCTAAAAAAATACTAAATGCAATCCGACAGAAGCGTTTACTTTACTACTGTTGCAAATGGGAAAAGATAAGAAGATGCTGTGTTCCATTTATTCCTCCGCTGGGATGGATATACTCTGTACGGGCAACCAGGGTGGAGGTGAGAGTTTTCTAGTAAGAAATACGAGTTGCGAACGTCTTAAAACACATGATGATCTGAGAAGGATCGAGTTCTAAGAATCAGCAGTCATTTTGCAAAAATCCTGCATGAAAATCGATCATTTCTCTTCGTTCTACAAGGAGGTTTGGGAATAAGAGGCAGGAAAGCAATATAAAAAAATACTTACCCTCGAAAAAAGTACGCAACCTACGCTCTTCTTTGTTAGCTTCTTGTCATTCATAGTCTTGTGGTATTTTGTACATCCATTTGCCTTTATGTGAGTGTGTGACTGATGGAATGCTGACGCATCACTCACTTTTTATTTATGTCAAATGGGAAAATCCTTTTGTATGTTGAAAATGGATCTTTCTGAGCGAATCCAGCATGGAGCACGAAGTAGTACATGCACATGGTGCGGAATGAGAAATGAGTAGGGATTTTCTTGCTTGAGGATGAGGGGAGAGAAAGTGCAAAACAAAAATTACGAATTCTGTCAGCATTCGTATGTGGCGCAAGTGGTTTTTGCGAGTTTCTAAAATATTTTAAAGGATGCTTAAATTGACGCATTTGCAGCGAGTGCGTCGAAGGTAATTAATTGCCCTGCAGATTGACTAAATACAAGTTCACCCAAAATGTGCTCAATGTTTTTAAGCACTTTTCGATGATTAGTCTTTAATTATAAAATTGCTACCTAAACGAGTTCACTGCTGTCTTGGCCTAACTAATAATCAACCTAAAATGTAACAAGTACTTATCAATAAAAAAAATCTTCTTAGTGGCTTTATACTTGTATCTGTTGTTTCATTGAAACTAGCCACAGCCATCATTTAAGCGGATTAAGCAACAAAATGTGACATGTTTGTCAATATATCATCCACAGGTCATGTTACAGGTCTATTCAAGGAATAAAATCGGTAGAAATTATTCGCGTTACAATATGAATATGTCGAGGGCGATACAGTTCTCTTTTAACTCGAATGACCTTGTCTCTCGTGACCTCATATAGAAATCTGAGAGCACTGATTGACAAGCCGATGATCAAGACTACAAAAATAAACTCAAAATTTTCAATTTTCAGAGGTTTCAGCTCTCCCTTGTTCTTCCGTCGGACATGTAAAAGTTTGTCATACAGCTTCGTCTTGTGCTGAGTGCTGATCCACTTGAATCCTTCCTCTCGGTATTGTTGCAACAGGGTGTTGCGCCAGTACTGAAGTAGCCCAGTTTCAAAATAGGTTTGCCCAATGTGCTGGAATGCGTTTGTAAATACGGAATTTTTCGAGATGGCAAATGAGAACCATGCATACCACACCGCCTCTTGAGCCACGTACACTGGGGAAGTCACCTGGGATATGGTCATGTTCCGTGTGGAGGCGACTTTAAGAGTGAAATCCCACCCAATGCAAACAGTGCTTGAGTCCATAAAAGCGTTCATCACGCATTGTGACGTGTTCTCCAACGGAGTGGACCGCTTCTGGAGTGCCTTGATCATTGGATTAGTGCTCTGCTCAAAGTGGTTCCACGCACTGAGGCCATTCAAGTCAAAGTAGATGAGGTAGTTGGTGGCCGCATGGAGCTGAGGAAAGGTCTTGGGTCTGTAGTCAGGTAACGGGAAGGACATGGATGCGGTCAAGTTGCTTCTGTAGCCTGTCCCTATCACCATGATGAAGAGAACCCACATTATAAACAGGAATCGTAGCCCTTTTGGTCGATGCTCAAGTGTTTGCTCAAAGCTCAGCGACCACGAAATGAGGAAGGTGAGAGACACAATGCTTTCCCGGAGCTGGATGCTCCCTTTGAGTATGGCGAGCTTCAACGCGTAGTAAATGAGAGAGACAAAGATGGCAAAGATGCCAAGAATCCAGATCCAGACCCCAAAAGTGTATGAGTGGAGCATGGCGTACCTCCCAATACGGACCTCTGGGTGTGATGTGACAAAGACGAGTTGAGCTCTTCCAAAAGGTCCGACAAAGTCTACGTGTCCGTTTCTTTGAGGTGTTTGGGTGCTCACTGAGGCGATATCCGCTTTTCCGTAAACGACGTCGCCAAACACTGGGGCAATACGGAAATATCATTTTATCAAAAACCTCTCCTGTAATGTAATGTGCGATTTTAGATATACCTCCATCCCATGTGCCGTTGGGTAACAGTTGTCCTGTCAGCTTCCAGTCTTTTGGATGATTAAAACTGAATGTAAAATTGTACTTGAAACTGCCCTGCTGGAATATCCTGTAGTTGACTCCTTTCAGTGTGAGCGCACCGTTCAAATAAAAGTAGTCGAGGTACGGTGGAAACTTTGTTCCAGAAATCCGAAAGTGTTGCCCTTTTAATCCTAAGGTTTTGCTCTTAACCCAGTGCACATTGTCCAGGTTAGTTTTCCTATTCAGCTGGGGTATCCCGTCAATCAAGTTGTCCCACTGGGGCTGATACAACACGTGCTTGTCAACCGCAATGCCCAAGAAATTGCGAAACTTGTTGAGTAGACCACTCTGGCCAAAGGGAATGAGATGAGATTCAAAACCTATAAAAATAAAACGATCCAGTCGACCATGCGCAACGGTCAGCAATTGTTGCAAGTAGTAGTCCGCATGATTTCTGTTTCGTCGCCAGTCAATCAAGCAAATGAATGTCCAACGATACGGAGTTGTTCTCGATGGACCAATTCGAGGCTTCAAGGATTTGGGGGTAGTCACGCGAGACCTCCACCACGAGTTAAAGACATAAACCAAAGTCCCTGCGTTGTCCACCGTTTCCAGAGAATGTCTAATTTGAGGCTCTAAATCACTCTCAGACTCGTCCATGAGGACAACGGTGGGATTATCGAGGACAAAATGTTGAAAGAACTCGTCCATCGTGAATTGTGTGTTACCATCCTCTTCCTGTATCTGCTGGGAGTGAGCCCTTGGAAATATAATTAAGAGCGTGAACAAAATTTGGAGCATCATGATGATTCTCTGGTGAACTGTGCTGGAGAATTGGAAGCTGGGATGAGCCAAATAGGGGGAAGAATGGAAATGTCCCCTCATTTTGTACTTTCTTGAAGCAAGCTGAAAGCTTTTAAGTTCAGATTGGCATGATGATGTGATGTGGGTGTTTGAGTGGAAGGTAAATAGACGTGAGAACTGCACTCTCAGTGACCGTGAAATGAAACTGTTTGAAACTTGCTTTCTCTTGCTCAAAGATCAATATTTGTTTTCGCTCAGAGTCTAACCTTCGTAAGTTAATTAGCGGAATTAACTAGTTAACTCCAGTTCTTGTCAACTCACGAATGGAAACCTTTTAAGGCTAAGAGCGTACGGCTTTAGGGTGAACATGGCTGAAAATTGGAGTGTTCCATGGGCAAACTCTATTTAACCTCAAAAAGCAGGGATACTACGGAAAGCGGGCATTGCTTGCCCTTTGTGAGGAGTACATAAAGTCGTTATAAACGATGAATGGGATAAGAAAATAAAAGAGCAAACAAGGCTCAAAGCTTGCTTTTCGATTCAACAATAACCAGAGTGTGTCAGCTCACGGATAACAATTGCTTTTTCACTCCAGTGAATTCGTTCGCAAGTCACCCCTACGCATAAAATTGTACACAACTATTCTGTGTGCTGCGTACAGATGTACGATAAAGAAGGTTTAGAAAACATCCATTCATCCATCTTTTCATGAAAGTACAACAGTTACTTGTAACATTGCAGGTAAATACATGTATTACTTCAATTATGCTCCGTGCGTTTATGAAAATTTAAATGAAATTTCAATGTCCTATTTATTGAATAAGCCCCGATGGAAAATTGGATACGCATGACCTTAAAGGCAAAAATTTTCAAGTTATATGTTTGTGTACAGGATTGATTTATGCAAACACAAGGATGTGATGACTTGGTAAAACCAAAGGAAAAAATTCTTTGTTCACCTCAACGAATTTCGGTTAGCCGATATTTGAACCTGAACTGTAGTCAACCGGCACTGTCTAGAAGATTCAGGTTTTCAGTTCTACGAATATTCATGCTTAAAAGGAATTGACAGATGTATACACTCAACACTCAGCACACTTTCCGTTGTATACTTGACAGTAATACAAGAACTTGTTCATTTCATCCATCTTACAGCAATAGTAGTGGTGCTATAATAAAGTGCTTCTCTGTCCATTAATTAAGCTATTGTTTGAACAATTGTTCATGGCCAACCCGTCATTGCCAACACGGGAAAGCAAAGTGAAATTTAGAACAAAGAAAGTAGAGTTTTCAATGGTCTTCCCTTAAGGGAACATAGGATACATGCATACATATGTCAATCAGGATATTATGTATCATGTGTATATGCAAAATTCTAGTTATCCAGTTCTGAAGCGATGAACGATCACCAGCCTAGCTTCATATAGCTACTGGCAATAGACTTTCGTACGAAATGCCACCTCACACGTAGTTGATATTAGCTTTCAATGTCAATACAAAATAATGAATGAAGATGTAGTATAAAAAGTAAAAGATTAGCATATTTTCCATATTTAAATTTGCGAGAGTGAAGAATGACTGTTTATTAGAGTTGACAAATATTTATGCTTACAACATGCAGCTAGTGGATTCTACTACAGAAGAGAGAAATGCATTATGCATAAATGTTACTGCCTCAGGCAGATGAATAGACCCTTCCCAAGCTTTTGTTTAGAATAGTTGTTTATCAACCATTAAATCTAGTAAATGCAAGCATTTACTGTTCTGTTCTACTAAGAAAGCGACAACTTGTTACGATTTTAAACATTTTAAGGAAGAAATGTAACCCCTTCTGTACTTCCTGTGGGCATACCTGACTTGCTAATTTTTCTTTGCACAATCCTACTGATTTTCCGGATTCTCCTCTTACTGAACCTCCGAAACAGTCCTTTTGCCATGCAAATTTCCACGAAAAACACAGTCACCGCAATTCCAATGCCGATCCCATAAATAAGGAAGGTCATCTCCACATTTTCCACTTTTATTGGGCTCGTCCTCCTTCTAGCAATTGTTCGAAACATGTTCAATCGTTTGTAGAGAGGCGTATTCGGCCTCGCATTGATCCACCGGTTTCCATTGTAGCGCTGCTGTTGTAAAATCCGTTTTTCCCACATCCCCATAATACCCAGCTCAAACAGCCCTTGGCCAATTGCCTGGAACTCGGTGGTAAACACCGAATTGTTGGACATTGCAAAGACAAACCACGCTTCAAACAATGGCTTTGACTTGTACACAGCTTCTCGACCCAGAGAAATTGTCAGATTTTTAGCAGCTGCAAAATCCAACGCATATTCCCACCCAGCACACACCGTCTCGATTTCCATAAACGCGACAGTGGTGCACATGGACGTGTCTTCCGTCGGTTGGGCTCTCTTGGTGAGAGCCTGCGTTTTGGGATTGTTACTATTCTGAAAGTACTGCCATCCAGAAGCTCCACCCAAGTCGAAAATGATTCTGTACGTTTTCTCGTTGTACAATTGGTCAAAAGTTCGGGGCACATAATCAGGTACAGGGGCAAGAATGAAAGCAGCCAAATTACATTTGAATGCAGTGCCGATAAGCATCATGCTGATAACCAACTGCATCATCAAGTACTTCAAAGGAAAACCTTTTGGTTTTCCAATTTCCTGCTCAAATGAAAAGGCCATCACCAAAGTGAGCGCCTTCAACCTCCACTCCGGGTGGCGTTCGTAACCCTGCAAATGCCTGAGTCTGAGAGCAGTAGAGTGAAGAAACCACATTGTGACCAAGTATGTCACAATTATGCACCAAATGCGGACGGTGAATGGCTGAAAGATGGAGTGCTTGCTGGCTCCAGCGTAGCCGAGCGGATTTGCTGACATGAATACTAAGTTGGACTTGCCATACGGTCCTATAAAGTCGGCAAGCCCATATCTGGCGGAAGTTGGATTGGAGACGGAACCGATGTCAACTTTGCCGTAGTAGATATCTCCAAATACCCCATCCCATGTTCCATTTGAATACTGCTGTCCTGTCAGTCCCCAAGCGGTGGGGTGGTTCGTTTCCATTGTAAAATTGAAGTACCGGCTGGCGAGCAACAAGGTGCGATAATTGGTGCCATCCAGGACCCATAGGCCAGTTGGGTTATCTTCAGGCCGGATTGGAAACATGAATGGAGGAAAGTCGGTTCCAGAGATGCGAAAGTGATGACCACTCAAGCCGTTCTCCCGAGGTGGGATCCACTTTGGAAGGAAGAGATCATGAGTCACTGCAAATTCAGGAGTTTCTCGCGTTTTCTTCAGAGTTGCTCGGTAGCTGGTCGACAAATCTTCCAGGGCGATTCCAATCACATTTCGAAACTTGCCAATGAGTGGATGTCTCAGTAGGTTTTGAATGCGATTCTGAACACCGACGAAGATGAATACGTCGGTTCGTCCATGGCCAATGTAAAGCATCTTTTCGAGGTAATCTTCAAGCGAAAAAGGGTCGTGAAGAAGGTCAAGAAAGCAAATTATTGCCCATTCATGACCTACACCACGTCTCCTAACTCTTGTGGAGGCAGGCTTCACTTTGACGTGATCTCTGGACATGAGATAAGGATTGTAGGTGAAGAAGGAGACGCCAAATTTTAGCTCGATTTTCAGTGCGTCCCAGTATGGCTGGATGCTTCCAAGTTTTTGATTGTCCATTACAATGACAGTGGGCCTATCTCCTATATGAATGATTACGGCCTTTGCGATGAGTTCTGCACTCTGGAAAATCTGTGGGTTGTAAAGGTGACCCCTTGCTGGATTAGGAATAAATAGTACGCAAAAATGCACCACTAGAGTCAACAACTTTGCCATGTTGTTTGTTCACATTCAAATTGAGAGGAAAAATTAAGTAAAAGTGAAAAATGAAGGTTCAAGAAAATCGTAAAGGTCAAACGCGTCCACTGACATATTTTTGAAATTACAAAATGCAGTAGAAAAGTGATGCTATGCGCTTGAGAGATATGACTAAAATGCAAACGACGGGAGGAATATGGTAACGAGTTCTTGTTTTACAAGAACAAGACTTGAGCATTGGCTTTCAAAGATGTACCATAGACCCAAGTTTAATCCAGAGAAAAAACCTTGGGAAGCGGAGACGAACTGGATTGCTCCAAGCCGAATGGTCAATTAATGTTTGCTCAATCTTAAGCACCGTGTCTCAAGAAGGGCAGTAATTAAACATAGTTTGTTCAATATTCTTTCATCAATATGCTTCATCGGAAATAACGTCATCACGTTAAATGTAATATATATATACGTATTACCCACTATGTAGATCAGATCAGGGAGCAGTATTACATACAACAACTACAAATTCTTTATCGGTAGCTCCGAGTCGGAATTACCAAGTCACAAACCTAGTAGAGACGATTGTTATTGATTCTCGTGGAAATATTTTTAAGATCTTTCCATCTCCTAATTTGCACAACGGTGGATGATTCATTTGCATTGCGTTGCGATTGACAGTAAATGCAAAAGAAATTGAGCGCATTAGTATGCAAAGTCATGATTCCAGTGGACTGCAAATGTGCAAGCAAGCATTTCGCTTTTCCGTCAAAGTCATGACCCTTGGCACACATGAAAAGAATAGCTCTGATGGAGCAAACAAGCAAACAATTGAATACGTGTAATATAAACATCAAGAACAATTTATGTACAAACCTGGTTTTCCATTAAATCGTTCCTAGCACTCTTGAAAAGCTGAAGAAAACTTTAGCAAAGACCGTTTTTAGACAAAATAGAGGATTTTTGTCCCAGCAAAAAGCGAAAAAGTATCATTTAAAGTAAAGAAAAAGTACCGATTTAAAGATGATCTGCATATTTGACGACACAAACCGAAGGTATAAAAATGCCACAAAAAGGAACGGACAGCCCTTACTTGCAATCCAGTCGTAGTCGCGTAAAGCTGTTTTTTTTTCAAGTTCCTCCTTAACGTTGTTTCCGAACGCACGTCAGTATAACATCCGTCTTTGCCCGAAGAAGCTTACGTTTGGAGATCTTTTTGTCCTGAAGTTGACAACAGTCAAAGTTCCAAGAAGAATCTCAAAATGGAATTTTTCAAGGTGAGTTGTGTGATTGACGTCGTATTTTTAATAGATTTGTAAGCCCAATCTGTCATGTTTTACATTACCCCAAACGTCGACCTATTTGCTTTCACTATAAGGCAACTAAAAAGAATACTGTATTTATAATTGTTTTCGCAGCTCTTCATCGTCGCCATCCTTTTGGTCGCAACTTGCAACGCTGCCTTTAAGCAAAAACGTTCTCCCATTCCCAAGCCATCAAACCTGGATCCTAAGGAGGAAAAATGGACACCGGTCTCGGAGCCTCAAGATTTTAGCGTGATGGTTGATGACAAGATTAACCACGCCAATCATTTCCGCCATGAATCCTGGAAACCTGGTGGTGTCGTCGAAGGAGAATACGCTTCTCCTACTAGGTAATTATTTCTTTATTATGACTGATTAGTCCTAACAAGTACGGAAATGTAGGGCAAAAGTCGCTTTTTAGGAATCCCATGTATCTCTGCCTGATTGTAAGCTAATGAAATCCTTTTTGTTTGATCTTGTTTCAGGGACGGTAAATGGTTGAAGGTGAAGTATTTAGCTGATAAGGAGGGCTTCCGTATCCTCTCCCAGTCGGTCGTCGATGAATCTGCTTTGAACCAACCTTCCGGAGGAGCCGCGGCCGACCATCAAGCCAAGGTGGAGACAAATCAGAATGGGAAAGGCGTTCAATACACCGTTAAGGAGGAAGACTTGAAGAAGAACAAACAAAACAACCAACAACAGCAACACCCTGGATTGTAAATTATACTCGCGTTTTTTAATCCAAAAACTTAAGCCATTATTAGAATGCAATATTTTTCGCTCAAGATTTTTTTATCACGTAACGACTCCAATTCTACTACGCTAATTCGAAATAGTTTTCATCGCCGATCAATTATGTATGCCACTAGGTTTTTATTTGAGATGAGACATAAGAGCGCAATAAAAATGTTAGATTAAGAGACATAATTTTCGAAGCATTCCTATACTCAAAATTTCTGTTGCCAAAAAATGAAAAATATACGTTCTTATGAGAAGTCAGAGGTATTGCAGTGCTATGAAAAATGTTGTCCATAATGTACCATTTTATTAAGCTCGAGTGACTTGAATGAAATGTTTTCGCTATCGATTTATTACCAAAAATGATTGAAAAAAATGTAGAATTATATGAAAATTATTATAAAAATAATGACATGTAATTATCGTATCGCAAACGCAAGTAAAAAGAATAAAAAATAGATATAGTTTGCCAAACAAAACATCCATCTCTCTGTCTTATAGGTTCATTTCATATGATCAACTATAGATTGAAATCATTGAAAGCACTCGTTTGTCCCTCATGACTCTCATCCCTGGTTTAATGCTTGCTCTAATACATCTGAAATCATAATTCTCTCCGGTTCTGGGCAAAATATTTGTAACTCCTTTTTGTCCTTCATGACCTTCTCAACTAAATCCAGAACAAAAAAGTTAAAACATGAAATCCTTTGAATACAACAATAAACATGGAATCAAACGCGTTGTCAATTTTTCAGTACAAGTTTGAGAGGTAGCTTTATTTAATATTTACGTGTTGAATTCATTAAAGTCTGATGCATTCATTATCATTTCATCCAAACCTGTGGGCTTAACTTAATAATTTCCACCGCATTTACAGGAGGAACATTACGTATGTACATGAAAAAAATATGCTTTGCTCTAAACCAAAATAAAAATAACGTCCAAGCATAATCGCGCGTAATCAGTTTTTGTTTCGTGGTTTCAAGTCTTCAAAGCAAGGATGCAAAAATAGTTGATTCTTTTTCTGTGGTTGAAAGTACTCGTGCCCCTAAGAATATTCAAATAAATCATATACATTTTTCATACCAACACGGGTAACTGCAGGTTTCTTGCATGAAATACAAAAATTAGTACATGTAAGAATCGTCTAAAGTTTCTGGGAGTATTTACCTGTACAGAAATCATTATAAGAGAGAATACGCACACTGATATTAAAACAACAGTCATTGATTCCTTCACAGGGGCAAACAGCAATGTATACACATCTTCACTGATTAATTTTTAATATTATAATTTCGTACAGCAAAAATATCTTGGAATCCCTGACTGGTTCCGTTTGACCTATGACATTTAAACGTGAAATTGTCTTTCGGATTCACTGGGTTTACGTATTGAATAGCCACTCGGCCTTCCACACTGCCAAGGGCAAATCCTAGAATCAGCAGGGGTAAATACATGGTTGAAAATCAATTTTATAAAAATGCAAGCATATGCAAAACGTCAGTACACCCAAGCAGACCTGTTGGTTGGTTTTGTTGTTTATCCTTAAAAATAGCGACACATCGGTGTTGATATTTCAGCGGTGATTCAAGACGCTTGAACTCTGTTGGAGCATTTTCCAATTTGTATATCAGTATATGACGTCCTGCAGTGCCTACAACGGCCATGGGATAGTCCTGTGTGTGAAAAATTAAGTCATTTAGAAACCTGTTGCTCAATACTACTCGCCCAGTTAGTATTAGTAGTACTACACCTTACCACATCAACGCAGTAGGCTCGCTCTGGGAGAGACAAATTCAAGATAGGGTTTGGAGATCGCATATCCCAAAACTAAAAATAAAAGTTATGTTTATGGATTGTTAATGGCTGTATATAATTAAATATCCACCTTCAACCGTTCATCACAGCAATGTCCGAAAGATGTTCATATCATATACATATATACTAGACTTGAAGACCATTATTATTCAGTAAACAGCCATTCAAAGTTCAGATAAATGTACCTTCAAAGTCTTGTCCCATGAACTTGTCATCAATGCCGAATAATTCGGTGCTTTAATCCAGTGACAAGTTTTGACTGGAGCATCATGCTGCGCCACCTGTATTGACTGATTTGATGCCAAGTCCCAACACTTTACCGTCTTGTCACATGAAGCCATGAATACTTTAGTCCCGTCCTACAACGACACATAATATAGTTTCATAGTAAATACAGCGCTGCATGCATTTAAAGCATTATTGAAAATTAACTATTGTTTTCGGTCTGTAAAATTCTAACATCACTCCAACAAACATCCAGTATAGGTCCAGACATCGACTGCATCGACTTTGGTGCGGTTTTTGCTGTATTCCTATCAACCTCCCAGCACCGAACCTATATGGTAGTTAAAAATTCATGTATCACCACACTATTTGGCAATCAACTATTATCGAAGTATAATTTAGACTGTCTAAATTAGACACATTATCCAATCACGCTGATCTGGTGTGTCGTGTGACAAGTCAAAAAATATAATATAATATCAATAATATGCCCCTTACATTATTATCCCAAGAGCCAGCAATCAGAAAAATTGAGGGAACGGTTGCGGGACTGAAACTCAGACAAGAAATCGAATCATCAGGCGGACTGGTAACTTCAAAGTCTCTCTGACCAGCAGTCGCTGTGGGCGTCATTCCGAACGTCGTCGTAGTCGGAGTTCCGGCAGTGCCAAATGTTGGTTGCCCAAACGTTGTAGTTCCACCTCCAAACATGCTGGGTTCTCGATGAACGTTGTGCAATAGTGCAATTCCCAATAAAATTCGACCTACGACAAATTAATACATGATTCATTATTAGAATACCAAGATTAAAGTAGCAACAGCAATTCAGCAACTACCTTTGCGTTTCACACGTTCTGATTTTAAAAAATCGCAACATTTGATTAAGTTGTCAACTAGAAGCTTGTGTACAAACCTTGTCAGTCTTGTCTTGATATCAACTCCAAATCACAAATTCCGACCTCCAATTAATCCGACTTCTGTACCAAATTGAAAGAGCCAAACCAACGTCCATTAATTCGTTACCGGAGACACTTGATCACTAACCAGTTCTCTCTAATTTCTGACAGAAGCACTGAAGAATTCAAACTATTTTCAAGTGATTTATTCGATTCAGGTATGCAATCGCACGTTGCTGAATACTACGGTGACATTTACCACTGCATTACACATTGTAAACAATGCTATTTGTGTCTTGGGAGAAAACTTCATTTCCCTCCGATGCCCCCACTTGATGGCTGCATGAGAATGAATCTTGCGTGAACGGAGGAGCACGACAATTGTCGAAAAGCAAGGAAAGGATTTGTTCGCATACAAATGTCGTGTTCCTTCAAGGAGCGAGTAATTTTTGGATAAAGCGAATGAATGAGTTTACAGCACTGCGTAGATATGTAGATAGATTCCATTCATTCCATTGTCTATTTGAACTTATCCATAAAGCTGCTACTGCTACATACATAAATATAGTGAGCAATAATGCACAGGGAGAGTGTGACAGTGGTCAACCGAAAGTTTAACCTCCAAACTCGTAATGTCACTGCTTCCACGTGGGAAGGTACAAATCAAATCGTATTTAAAAGTAGCCGAAGGATTTGAAATTGTTCCGAAATTTGTAATGCGCCACTAGCAAAGCCCCACAAATCCCGAAAAGGGACAATATGTAAAATTCCTATTTATAAGATCTACTTAATTATACAAGGAAACGACTCGAGTGCGCAGTGGATCCCTGCTGAAAGCGACCAATTACTAAGCCTTTTCATCTCAATTTCGAAGCGTTTTAAACGCCACATTCACCAATAACGTGCATAAATTCAGAACTCCAAAAAATTAGAAACGGTGAACGGGTAATACCAAAACCCGAAGCCGAAATTACCTCAATTACTTGAAGGCACTTGCTTGAAGCCCTTTAAATTGAAAAAAAGCAGAAGGATACTTCAGTATCTCTCGTGTTTCCGATTCAATCCCACTCGCACAATTTCCTCATTGTCCATTTCATTCAACGTGAATTGCGAGGCATTTATGCATTACGTATATAGCACGAAAGTTTATACATTACTACACACACTATACTCCGCACCTCGAGAACTGTCTGCTGAATACAGCAGTCCTATTGGATTTTAGAGAAGATGTGAATTGCGTTTTGGTAGCAAGCTACAGCAGCCTAGCCTAGCCGAAGCGGACGAAAGTACTCGAGGAGTCCCTTCATTGCAACGTTTTTAACTGCGAGCAATTAAAACATCCTTAGTCAAATCCCTTAAAAATCACGAAATTCGAATAATTTCACACCTCAACGAATCCTAACGTTACCTCAACGTTATTCCGTAATATATTGTGGGAAATTACTGGATGGTCCCTTCCACACAAGGGGAATGCAGTCTCGACATGTACAACTCGATCAGCTAGGGCACGCCATCTTTGCTTCTTCGTCTCACAGTGAAAATCCCAGAAGAAGGTGTGTGAAACCAGGGGAAAACCCGATAAACTGACGGAAACCTCGTTAAAAACTAGTTAACTACCGCAAATTAAGTGGGGACCAAGCTCTTTGTTACGGGGTTGGTGGAGTGCAGTGAACAGTGGGGCGACGTCTTCCGACGACAAGTCAATTGTTGGAGTTTTTGAGCTTGTTGATATAATTTAATCTGCAACAACTACTGGTAAGTGGCGCTTTTGGGTCTTTCCTACATAATATTCGTTGTCGTAGTAGGGCAGCAGCAGCAGTTCAGTCTGCAAGGCGTGTGTAAATGCGAGTTCGCAGGTAGATGGGAGGACAGAAAAGGACATTTAAGTTTCGTGGAGAGAGATGATGATGAGCTCTTTCGGACTCTGCGATGACTTCGATTGCCTCTCCCAATCCTAAATAGAGTTAAAATAGTTGTGGTTAGCACCTGTGTAGTAGCGTTGCTGATCTCGACCGTATGATTGTAGCAACGACGCCAAAAGATGGACATAACATAAAAGTAACGATGATTGATGATAATTTACTCACTAACATGATTAACGGTATTGGAATTTAGAAAGCGTTGTGTTGGTAGGTTTTGAGGTTATGAAAGTTTATAGCGATTGGAAGATCATTGGGACTGTCTTGGGAGAAGGTGTCAGCTGATAACAGTGAACCGTAGGGGAACGTAAATATATTACGTCAGCAAAAAATTGTGATTTTTGGACCTACCCACCCCCTTAATCAGCAAACATCAGATTTGAAGAATGGACCCACCTACCCCCCAAATCTGACGTCAGTA
>JAHZMW010004377.1:0-19889 GCA_027743745.1 Alloscopus bannaensis | reverse complement strand
CGACACACCAGATTTGGAAGGGGAGGCCAGCCTTGTGCGACAACCGAAACCATTCAATATTATTATGACTCGTCGAAGGTAAAAGTAGGAAATGTAGAAAGAACAAAATTCTTGTTATAATGATTAATATAGACTTGCTTGAATAAAAACTTTCCCATTTCGAGAATGCTTCAATTAAATTCAATAAACATGTTTACCCGGTTAAATTGGAGGAGTGGTTGACAAACACATGACTCGACATCGGTGATTACGCAGGGGTCACAAGCCGCGTTGTTTCTCCAAACATGAATTGTAACTAGATAAGTACTTTAATAACTGTGTTACTAAAGTTAGAATGTGGTGAACATTGTATTGTATTTCTTAGTAGATTAAAGTCTTCCTCGAATACAAGTTTTCAAAGTTGGCGTTCAAAAAGACGTTAATGTATTTTAAACAAACCAATTATTTTTTCGGTGAGGTAAAAACATTAAATTTGTGTTTTAACTCAATTTCAGCAGGTAGCTTGAGCAATGGTTGGTTTAGGCTTAAAAATATGTCCATACAAAAGAACCTCATGGCTTGAATTGGCACAAAAAGATCAAATCACGTTGTATTTTTATGACCTCTTATTCATTGGGCTCTATACAGGTTCCTATTATTTGGAAAACATTTTTTCAATCGATCATGACTGTGCAAATCCCGTCTCTATACATTGTTTTCGGGTTATACAAAAGTTATAATTGCATAGTGCTCAATAATATATGCAGTATACTAGTTCTTGCTTAAACATTGAACCAGGTAGTTGATGCAGAACTCGCACGTGAAAGAACGAAGTATTTTGTGCAGCTACAATTTAAAAAATGGTTTACACAATTTAATAAAAACCGGACATGAATAATTTTAAAAACATTTTACTTTTTCTGCTCTTCAAAAATGCTACTAAACATTACAGTGCTCGAATCCTTCCTTTGCTTGCGTGTCATATATAATTACACGCTTTCCTACGACTGCTACGGAACAACTAGTGACCTTGAAAATGCAATCATAAAACAGCGTCATATGCCAGTTATGTAATACTGGTAAACCTGGAAAAAACAGCCTTGTACGCATATTTCTAACAAACTTAGCAAAGGCACACTGCAGTCAGTCACCATATCCATTCATCTCAATGTTGCAAAGCATAACGTAAATGCAACATACAAAGCCAATTCATTTGATACAGTCAGTCACTAGTCACAATACAATTTTACATAAGGTAAAAGTACAGTATCGCGATTAAATTTAGTACTATGATGCAGTCATCATTCGTTTAATTGGTAATATTAATTACTATACATTAAATAAGAGTCTAAACCAGCGTACAGTATCTGGTGTGGGCATTACAAAGGTTGCGTAGCTGTGTCAAAACTACAAATAAAATCCGGCCAAAGTGATTAGGTTGATTTAGGTTTTATTTTATACACCTCTTCAATTAAAGCAAACAACTGACTTACACAGTATACCGAATAGTCTAAATTTTGTTGCAAATATTTCATTACAAGAAAGCTATACAAAAATGTTAGACACAAGAAACACAAGTGTAATCGTAAAACTGTAACGCGTAGATCGATTCATGTTTTTTTTTAAAATTACTGTTATAATTGTGAAGTGCATTACCAACAAGCTTAATTATGTTAGTGTCGTATTTTGAGGGGTTGGTTTTCGTCGTGGCAGCACTAAGTTTAGTCCTGTTCTTTAGAAATAAAAAAAGGCAAGATTCAAGCCGACGATGGCCTCCAGGTAAGCACAGTAAAAGAATCTCAATACAAACTATAATATAATCTTAACTTGATGCTATTCCAAGGGATTTGTGTAGTTGTGAAACTTTATGTAATAATTTTCGCTGTGTTTACAAGGACCGTCCCCCCTTCCAATAATTGGAAATCTTCATCAGGTTCAAAAACCAATTCACACGACCTTCCAGAACTGGGCAAAGAAATATGGACCACTTGTCAGCGTCAAGTTTGGCAATCAAGTGTATACACCACACACATATATAAATAATAATCACTATTTTTATGCTTTGCGAATTGAATACATATGTGCCGAGTGGTACCGGGTTATATACTTTGATTAATATATATTTTATGCAGAGCAATAATTATAAGTAGTCAAAAATTGATCAAGGAGCTATTTTCGGAGAATGTCGCGTCAGGCAGAATTCAGAATCCAATTAGCGGATTGTATTGTAAAGGAAATTACGGTAGGCAACGTTCACTTTTGGCTGCACATTTCTATTACAAAGTTGCAAATTTTAACGCAACATTTTTTACACACGCAGGCATTATAAATGCTGAAGGAACAACTTGGGAAGAACAGCGACGCTACACCATGAGACGCCTGAAGGATTTCGGATTTGCAAGCAGATACCTGGAAGGGTTGATCCTAGAAGAGGCAGTCGGCATGACAAAATACTTTGAGAAACGACTTGGAGGGCCCATTTGTGCGAAGCAAATTTTCAACGGTTCCGTTGTGAGCACACTGTGGCACATTGTGTCAGGACAGCGGAACGAGAAAGCAGAAGGAGAGCAAACTGAGATTTTAAAGCAGGCAGATGCTATGATTAAGTAATAAATGATCTTCAAATTTAAAAAAAAAATCTGCTTACACATAAATGGGAATGCTAAAATAAAATGATTGGCTGATAATGAAATTTGCGCGAATCCAGGGGTGGTAGTCTCATAGTCGAGTCGGGGCTCCTGTTTGCCCCATTTCTACGCTATATTGCTCCAGATTATTCGGGCTGGAATTTCTGGAACCGGGCAGTGCGGGGTTTCACTAATTTGACGGACAAAGCAGTTGAGGAGCACGTTGAGGAAATGCAGAAATATTCAAAGCCTCCCGTGTAAGTGAATTCTTCAGTTTTCCCTACGAACCAGGTAAATGTCAATAAAATTAAATCAATTTGATTTATGTACTTTTCATTCAGAGACTTCATTGATTACTATCTCCAAGAAATCCAAGACACAAAAAATGAAAAATCTTCCTTTTTCAAGGCTGAAGGAAGTGAGTTCCTAATTTGACAAACTACAATTAATACGTACCTGTTGCCAACTATTATACATTGTTACATACTCTTGGTACTTTCAGGGACTAATCTGACGGCTGTCGTCTCTGACTTGTTTCTCGGAGGAAGCGAGACAACGTATAGTTTCCGCTTATATTTAACAAACACTGGAGATCAGTGAAATTGTTTTTATAATCAAAATGCTTGCAGATCCACGTCTCTGGAGTGGGCGTTTTTGTACTTAAGTTATAACATGGAAGTCCAGAAAAGGATTCACGCAGAGTTGGATCAAGTGGTTGGATCGAGGCTTCCATCGCTGTCCGATAGACCATTGTAATTTATGCAATTTTGGCTTGATTTATATGAGCTTAAATTTTTGGTTAATTCTCTCCTTTTGACTGCCTTTACGTAAGGTTGCCCTATACGGAAGCTGTAATGATGGAAACTTTCCGGTTGAGCTCTGTCTTCGCCCTTTCTGTACCTCATCGTCTCATGGCAGACAAGGAATTTCAAAGCTACCTTCTCCCAAAGGATGCAATTCTTTTCGCCAACCTGTATACAATCCATCGGGACCCCTCGACTTGGGGTCATAATGTCAACGAGTTTGAGCCAGAAAGATTTCTCAGCGAGGACAAATCACAAGTGATTCGACATGAGGCTCTCATTCCATTCAATATTGGAAAGAGGCAATGTCCTGGAGAGACCGTTGCTCGAGACACATTTTTTCTGTTTATAGCGTGTATTTTGCAAAAGTTTGAAATTCATCCGGATCCCGAACGTGACACACCAGATTTTGAGGGGGAGGCAGGCTTTATGCGACAACCAAAATCATTCAATATTATTATGACTCGTCGAGAATAATTTTTTAGGAAATTCTAACAATTGTGAGAGACACAAAAAACAAATAGGCTAATGTTTCAATGATAATAAAAAGGGCAGGAAAACATCTGAAATTTTTAGGATGCTCCGAATATTTATTACAATTCCTTCAAAAACCTGAACTTAGTTCCTCGTACAAAGGGACAAAAGGATTGAAGTTGTCGTTTACCATAAATCAGAAAACTGGAGGCGGCGTTCCTCCAAAGCTCGCTTTTTCTACAGTCTGACCCGTGGTTTCTTGAACAGTGCATTCGCATGACTGCGCGGTTGGAACTGGTGGAGGTGGTTGATGTCCGCATCCGTCGTTCATCCTGTAATCTTGTGAAAAATGTGGAGGCGGATAATATTGTGGACCGCTTCCGCAGTACATAGGATACTGTTGGTACTGCATTGACGGCTGTGGCGGACGCATGTTATTAACGTGGAAGCCTTGTCCTCCGTGAACTCCTTGTCCGTTTGGGTTCCACTGTGGAGCTTGCTGATTTTGGTGCTGTTTCTGGGAAGAGCCAAACTGTGGCGGACTCCTCTGTTCTTGAGAGGGGTTGAAGCACTCCACCTCAGTTTTCCTCAACAATGGCAACAGCTTGTTCCAGAACGCGCACTTTTTCGCATTTGGTCCATGCAAATCTGGCGTACTTGCGTCTGAGACGATGGTAGCGTTGACGTCCAGATAGACTGGGTGCTCGCTGGTGTAACGCTCCCATTTGTAGGACGGAACCCTGTAATTGTTAAAAATAAGCTTGTCAGCTTGAAAATCATACGCGTTCAAGCAGTGATAATAATTTTTTTGCTTTCGAACCCGACTCTGGCAAACTTTCCAACCATCCTCATGAAACTCAGACTCATATTTCGTTCCGCATCTGTGTGTGATTGGTAGTCCGAGTAGGGAGCGCCAAACAGGAGCCCAATGTCATCCCCATGCATGACCCCCATCCACTTGGCCCAGGGATTTGAACTAAATCGCTACATGAAAAATATTTTGCACTTACATATAACATGTTTGTTTAGTAGAGTGATAATTATGATTAGTATTAATAGTATGATGTAATTGATTTGGTATTTCAACCTCGGTGAAATGGTAGTAAAAGACATTCAATCCCCTGTTCGCCCACTCATCGGCAAATTTTCTGTGTGGACAGGTGAACCAAGCATCTCCAATGGCGTCACCGATACTTTTTTGGTTAACCAGTCCATCTTCTGGATTTTCCCAGTGCGTATACTGCGATTAAAATAATCCCAAAAATGATATATACCTTAAACACCTTAGCCATAATAGTGATTACCTCGTCAATGATTGCTTCACGCTCGTTTTCATTGTAATCTTGAAAAAGTTCAGTCATGATATCCAGGAATCTGTCGTGAGGTACACTGGTTGACTTGGTGTGTGAGAAGTAGTTCAGGTAGTGGTAGAGGGTAAAGTACGTTCCTTTATAAACCAACATGTATATTGACTCATTTGTAGCCGTCTTCTGCAATATCTTTATTTTGCATGTTAGTACCCTCATCTTGGACAGTGCCTAACATTAGCTCTGCCCGTTTAGCTTTCCCATGTCGGATCAAGTTGTCTGGATGGTCTGTGAGAAAATAGTTGTCCACAGTTGGGGAAAACAGGAAATCTAGAATGTTCTTGTACAGTTTCCACTGAATGGTAATCAGCTTGTCGCTCTCGACTCTCTTGAGGCATTCGACAATTTCCTTTGGATCCTTTTACCAGACAAGTGACAAGGACAAAGTTAACTGTCTAAAAAGTATTTCATTGGTTTGAACAACGGAATTTATTCGCAATTTGAATTGTATACCTTTTCAGTATCTACGAAGATTTACACAAAAATATTTATTTGCCGACAAGCAATACGTTAAGCGTTCAGTCAAAAAATTGACATGCTATTCAATTTAAGCTTACTAGGATCTCCTCCAAAGTATTCGATATTTTCTCGAACCCACCGCAGGCCCAAACTTTGGTCAAGCAAACCCATGTTGCCGGGCGCGTCATCGGTTCCGAAATACAGGAAGCCTAGTGGACCAAGTCGGTACTGGAAAATATATAGCAAAGAGGATCACCTGAAAGTTCCTTTAAAAAAAGACTTTTAAGAATGGGATTTTTCGTTTACCTGAACGCTGACCACAACCAGGCCTTGAGAAGCCGCGAGAACAGCACCGTTGTACACATCCAAACTGTTTGAACCGCTGAAAAATCCACCGCCGTAAATCCAGAAGAGAACAGGAGAAAGCTCACTTTCCTTGTTTTCAAACACAGAGGCCGGCACCCACAAGTTTGCATACAGACAATCTTGGGTGAAAGTATATCGTATTGTAAAATCCATCAGGAATCATTATATGCAGTAGTAAAATGCATGTAAACAAATGTTTCAATACCTTCACTCAAATTGGTGTTTGGGGCCCACATAGCCTCTCCTTTGAATCCATGGAAGATTTCAGGCAAGTTCTGGAGGAATGAATGAAGATGTGCATGAGATAGGCAATGATAAAACATTAAAACAATTAGAAGCTTTCAGTCTCCGTAGATACCTGAGGGCAAGCGTTTGGCAGAGTTGTCGCATCATAAGGTTCCCTCAGTTTGTCGGAAGGCACTGGCCTCTTAAATCTCAAGTCTCCTATGGGAGGCTTTGCAAATGGAATTCCATAAAACACGTACACCGCTACTCCACCAACGACCTGCTTCAATCCCCGAAATGTGCCTTTGGGAGTCACCGCCTCTGGAGTGGTGCTGTACACATCATTGTCCGCCTCATCCTCCGCGTATCTCGGGGGACGTCTGTCAGCCTCAGCAGGTTGCTTTGTTGACTTTGGACGAAAGCCTGAAAATTCTTCAGGGTCTGGGCGACTCACTTGTTGAATGTCTCCATCGTCATCGTCTTCCAATTGGTTGGCTTGCTGACTCAATTGCTGCTGCTGATTGCCAGAAGAAGGAAATTGGCCAAAGTCTTGCTCCTGTTGTCGTCCGAAGCTACTAGGTGGTCTAGGGATCCTTCGTCGTTGTCCGGAAACGGTGCATACTGAAACCAGAAGTAATGCACAAACAACGGTAATTATTGAAGCTCTCATGTCGGCGGAGAGTCGAGCGAAACCTCCTCAGGCGATGAAGTGGAGATCAAATGTGTGAATGTGCTTAAAATTACATAAAATGTCTCGATGTTTTTCAAGCGACATAACATCACTTGACCGTATTCATATTATCGTGAACCTAAGGTGACCCGAATGCTCCAATCCAATAAACAGAGATTGTGCAAATAGCATGACAACTGCCACGAAGCCACTTGTTAGTAACATCTTCTTGTACCCTAAAGAGTACAAATATCAGTAGCATATAATCTGATTCTAATGTGATCAAATGAGGTTTTACAACCTATTTATTGACTGAGCTCAGTTCTGAAGCTACATATATGTATAATTCATTAATTTACACAATTTAGTAATGAAAAATGTGTGCCGCTTCGATCTTGAAGAATTACTGTGCACGCTAATTGCTGGCTTCGTTTTCGTTATTTTGAGTACATAAACGAGAAAGTTCATTCAGAGTCAGGGTTATCGTGCTGGTCATTGTGTGCATAAATTCTTGGTAATGGATTCACTTTATGCGCATTACTAGCTAAGTTGGACTAATATTATATACCCTAATTACTCAAAAGAGAATTCAGACTTTCTGCATTCCATCCAATATATACGATACATCATTTTTCCAACTTCTGGATTTACTTAGTTTTCCATGATTGAAACTGGATACTCCCCCTATGACGCGGAGGTTGTCAGTCACTTGACTTGTTCGGGATTTCCGTTGCCTTTTATTGTTGATCCGGTCAAGTTGTTACAAAATAAAAGTAATTTTGTAATTAAAACAAGTTGCATTCGACACTTGTAGCGTAGCTAATAAGCGTTGAGACATGCATGTCTACTTTTTCTCTCCAGACCAGATATTATATCTCGGTTGAATTAATTTTAAAGCTGGACCTCTAAATACTTTCTTCCATTTTTTGCATATGAGTTGGAATGAGAGACCTATAGTATGGGCTCAATTTATGTATATAACATTTCCTTGTAAACCTATAGTATAAAGCTCTACTCTGCTGACTCCGTGTGTATGAAGAAATGTATTAAAAGTTTATGACATCAATGCTTTCGAATCGAATTTTCCCTGGATTTATTTATGTGACATGGTAGATATGACATGGTAGATGGGTGTTTTTTGAGTCAAAGCTAGGCGTGTACAAAATTTCGTGTAAATCAAATTTAATCATTTTAGTTGTCTCTACTGTTTAACTGTAACTAAAGCTAACGATACTTTATGGACATGATGATTTGAAATTGAAACGAACTGTTATAACCTTGTACATATAATTCAGTTAAAAAATCTAAAGACAATTTAATTTCCCTATATAACACGACACAAAATGAATATGGCAGGTAAATGTAATTTGAAGCACTGCTCGCGTAATGATTTTGCTAATCGATTCATTTTGTGAATATCTATAATCAATAATTATTTGGGAATGTACCAGAAGAGGACGCCTACTCTCCATTGCTTGACATTTAAAAACAATTAAGCAAGTTTTCACCGAAAACTCGACACTAAACTCGCCAACGGAGTAAAGAAAAACCTTCACTGCTATCGACTTTTATTATTACAGCGTCAATCGTGACACTTCGTCGCATTTCCTCTGGAACGCATCCATTACCAAATAAAAATTCAATTTCAACTTCTGATTTCGGTTGATCATCAAAAACCACTTAAAAATGCTGGTAGAAAATCGCCACCTCTTTGGCAAACTTTTCAAAATGGCAAGTCTGGGCTTGAAGGGAGCCTTGTTTCAGTGGGATCCGACCGCCTGTCGAATGCGTCTCAATTCAGGAAGGCAAGCGACAACACTCTACATTAAGTACTTCACTTATTATTTCGTCACTGCTGTAATTCTCTTACAAGCTATTAATACGAGAAAGTCTGGAATAATTACTCGAATTGAAGGCGGCATCACATCCGTGACTCTCGTGTTGGCCGGTTGCTATTTCTACATTTGCTTCACAAAGTCCGTGGAAATTGTTACGTTTGTAAATGGCTGCTTTCAATTTTCAGAGACTTACAATAAAGCAGGTAAGAGAAAATTTAATTTAAGATGCGCCTAATGAGGGTTGTGAATTAAAATGAATTACTTTTTCCAGGCACAAAACTTCAGAGGAAGATGATCGAGAAGATTAACATCTTGTGTGCACACGCCGTTTGTGCCACCGGTATTGCGTCTCCGATTTTATTTGTGTTTGGCTTGCATTTCCAAAATCCATGTAAACCGTCACTAGCCGGATACTTCGTGCTTCGAGAGTGTGTCTCCGAATGCTCGGAACCCATGATATTCGATGTTATAACTAAATGCTTCGTTTTCTTTCTCAACTACTGGGTCTGGGCGTTTGGGATGAGCGTTGGTGGATTTTTTCTTGGTGGGCTTCAGATTTTGGGTACTCCTGGTGTTCGAGACTTGCTCGGGATATGGATCAGATTGATGAGACAAAGAAATACTTGTGCGTGCAAACTTGGAGAAATTTATAGAAACATTCAGCTCCTGGCCGACGTAATCAATGCAATTCAACAAAGATTGACTTTGGCTGGGCTGATGGTTACAACCGTTGTACTCCATGCGTTTTGCCTGACAACCATCACGAGACTCCGGTGGACAAGCGGTAATCTCGTACCGCTTCTTTTCTTCATCATGGCTATCCTCGACAGTGCTGGCATCATCGTTGTCAGTTTGGGGGGAATGGTGGGAGTTTACCTTGAATCCAAGACAGCTCTCAGGCTATTTAAGTCAAATTCAGATTGCTGGAAGTCAGCGAATGGGAGGTGGTTGCGCAGATTTCTGAAATCCTGTAGTCCTATCAAAATCAAATTTGGGTCAAATAATTTTCTAGAAGAAGGCACACCACTTAATTGCTTTAATCATGCTATTAGTTTAACTGTACAGCTTCTCCTAATAAGCCATTAATAATTCATCATTGTTTACTGTGTTGCACTTTGTAAAATTGTTACATACTCGTACGAAGTTAGGTATGTATATCATACTGATAAATGCATTGAATTGAATTTTAGATTTAATCAGTAATAAATGTGTGCTTTTAAGCAGTATTTATATTGTTATACTAAACGCTCCTATAAAATTATTTTGCTTCAAAATATAGTGAGTGATAATGCTATATAATAATATATATATACACTCTGTTCCGAAACCTCGGAGTAATTGATTTTTCACCTTTCCTCAAAACAGATCCGCGAATCATTATGATATTGCATATGCAAGGTTGGCCACCAAAGGCACTCTGAATGTTACCAAAAAACACCAGATGGGGCCAACCATGTGAGTGTCCCTAACACATATATCAATTTTAGCTGTTCCAAAACCTCGGAATAATTGTACGCTTTTAAACAGTATTTCTTACTTGCGGCGGCATCTGCCATTTATACCAAGATGGGAAAAATATTGATAGTCACCTTTTCTGGCTTTTCTTTTCATAAAACTCTAGATACAACTTAAAATATTTTTTTCCAAAACAGTTTTCTATGCCTCACAAGTTGATCAAATTAATTTTTTTAAATTCCTCTATTATGCTAATGCAAATTTTTTCAATCCGCAAACAACTAGCCCTAGAACAAATCACGTGTACGTTTGGAGTAAATATATATAGGAAAGTACCCCCCTCCCCCCACAGAATGTTATCAGCCACGACAAAGTCAAGGTCGTGGTGTCAGTTTCATGCAGACTAGCTGTGAATTATCGCGGTAAGTTCGCAATTTACCATAAGCGCTCATGTTAATTTGGGGGAAATCGTAACATCCTCTGTATCTGTGGAACGGGATATTGGATTGATTAGTTATACGTCGCAATTGGTAGCCCTAATGTAAGGTCATATACATCGTGCACTGACGTAGAGCAAAACCTCTGCATGGGAGATATATTGTTTAAAGGCGTACAATTATTCCGAGGTTTTGGAACAGCTAAAAATGACGTATCTGTTAGGTTAGGTTAGATACACTCCCGTGGTGGGCCCCATCAGGTGGTTTATATAAAATTCAAAGTGCCCCAAGTGTCGAACCTTGCATATCAAATATCAGAAAAATTCATGCATCGGTCTTGGAGAAATGTGAAAAAATCAATTATTCCGAGGTTTTGGAACAGAGTGTATATATATATTATAACTAACAAATGTTCAATATATTCTACCTTAAACCTAATACATCATTTTGATGTAATGTTTATATAACACGTGTGATGACGTGAAACGTATTACGATTGTTGTGTATAAAATCCAATTTGCCGTGCATTCTGGACAATTTAACCTTTTGTCCCATTAAACTCATAATCAAATTGGACATTAGGTTAGTCAGAAAATTTCCCATTGCGTATTTCCCAATGGTCATTTTACCATTGGTTGCATTTTGATTTTTGTATACAATGGATGATACATAAAATGTTCGGTAAAAACCATTTTTGACAACTCCCTCACTCTTCCCCCTTGTCATGTCATGTCACTGTTTTACCATTTCGTAAATGGCAGCATTTACACTAGTGTCACGCTAGAGTCAGACTTCCCTCCTTCTCATTTCCAAACGTTCTTTATGTATCTTCCCCAATAGTTGCTATCGTACACGCCTATGTTGACCCAAAACAACTTTGTTCAATCACATTAAATTTTTAAAAACTGTTTTTGTGGCCAAAAAGCCCGACCGTGGAACAGCTAATGAATGTTACTAACGTAATGCAAAAACTTACATTAACGATTCGATAATTGCGTTACTTAAAATTTTGTTATGCTATGTAAAAAATTAACAAATGACAGGCACATACATAAAGAAAACACTCTAAGAGTCGTGTATCCTCGTAGCGTTTTTAGTTTATGCGTCGTAATCCGTTCAATACATCCAGAAAAGGTCCCAGTGGGATTTAATTAAACAGAACTTTTGCAGTATAGCAATTTACGGAATGGTAGCAGTTTATACGATGTTTAAAAATTGTCAAACCATTTTCAGTCGGAGCATGAAATTTATATTTTACGGAATTCTAGAGATCGGACGATTTCGTGTCAAGTAGTTTTCGATTTTTGCTACACTTATTCGGCTTTTACTACTGACGTTGAATATGTAATAACTGGGAATTACGGTCATTTACCGATTAAAAGAACAAGGGCCGGACAATTCGTTTCAGTTCACTCTTTCCATGACCAACCTCGTGGCCTTTCAGCGTAGGAGAAATGGTAACAAAACTTAGTGGCAATTTTTTGGCAATTCAAGTTTCTTTTATTAGCAACCCGCCGGTGCTTCTTTCTGCTTCACAGTAATGTAACTGTTGGAATATGAATGTCGAGTTTGGACATTCCCCCACACAAAGCATATAAAATGCTAACTTGTTATTTATTATGACTTTCAGATGTCCATGTCAAAAATTATGCACTCCTTTCATGCACTGTCCCGAGTGGATGAATCCTCGGAGATTTGTCTTAATGCTATCCAGATGCAAATCTGCAAAAACGCGTTTTATTCGCCGATGGAGGGAGGGTCACCAAGCGTTTACTAGTATTGGAATGGAGAAGCTTACGGCCTATTCACATGAGAATTGGCGTGGCCAAATGTAATTTGCAATTGACACTAGGCACGAAACCTTTTACAATTTGTAAGGTTTCGAAGGTATCGTGCCTATTCCCAATTGGAGCTGACTGCATTGCTAAAACTACAATTATGTCTCTTTGCAGTTAACTAATATTTGGTCTTTCGGTACTTTTATTCACAATTAAACTCGCATTAAAAAAAATGTAAAGGCATATTTTTAATATATCATTTTCAAAGTAAGATTTTGAGTTTTCATTATTCCTAGAACCTTATCACAGGCTTGAATATTTAAATGCAAAGCTGATTAGTTGGGGCTAGAGGAGGAGAGTCAGCGTCAACTTTGTGATTATTGATTCTGCATGCAGTTACTAATTAGTTTTAGCGATGTTTTAAAGTGTATGCTTATCAAGTTTTGCTTGCCAATTAACGCAAATTAATTTCAACAAGATTTTAAGATGAATTAACAAATTAACTCTTTTTCTGCTGTTCACAATTAGCAAATGTAACATGTTTAAAAATTAATAAACACGTACTATGTACATGCTTTGCTGCGACAATTCTTCGGAGACACAGCGGTGTTTATGTACATAAGTAGTATTAAGTCAAAAGCTAATAATGAACACATTCCATATCGATTTCTGATTGTCACAACGACAAAATAGACTAAACTAATCTTCTCCTAAATAAACGTCATATTATGAGCTTCCTATTGTGTATTCAAGAGCAGAAGCAGGAAAAATCACTCATATAGCTATTTCAAAATTAATTTCCACTTTCAATATAAATTTTTACCTATTCTTCTGCCGTCAAAGTAGTGTTTAGCATTCCACCTACCGCACTCGTGCAACTATATTTCACTTAAAATCTACTTTTGTCTAACAACAATCTTTATAATTGATGCGAAAAAATCCTTCCTAATAGATTTTAATAACTTAAATACGCAGAGACAGTCGGAAAGCCTTTGGCGAAGCAAATGTAAGCATTTTGAGTCAAGTTGGTTTGAAAAAGGTTTAAACATTAAACTAGCCAAACCTGACCAGTACAACTGGCCAATTACATCAGCATGTTTATAAGAACCCACATAAGAACTTGACCGGAGGTTCACTACTGCTTGTTCTTTTTCATTTCTCAGTATGAAACTTCGGTCATTCGACTATTTAAGTATAATTTTTCAGTACTACAGAGTGGTATGCTTTGCCCCGTCCTTTGAATGGAGAAAGTGGACTTTCTACTTCCGGGGTGGTCTTTACTTGCTCACCAGGCTTGTGGCTTTCTCAAAGGCATTGTATATTGTGTTCTTTGTTGTGGGGGTCTTCGAGAGCGTACACGGCCCAACAAACTTGTTTGGCTTTATTGAGGCATGCTATTGGTTTGGAGCATGCTCCTTGTACCTCAGCAGCGATTGTTTGCTGGCGAATGAAAGCTTTCTCCGCAATTTTTACAAATCAACAGAGTTGTTTCAGAGAATTCTCATCTCCGGTTCTGATGCATCTGCAAAATGGAAAATTTTCAAATTTATGATGCATTCCAGGTTTGAAATTTTCAAAAAAAAAAAACTTTCAAAAATGTTGTATTGGTGCAAATTCCAAAGTATTATTTCTTTACAGCATATTGGACTGGATGCAGATATTAATTTGCTTTGCTGATTTTCAACCACGCATGAACGAACGCATGTACATCTACTCCGTCATTCCCATCCATTACCAATCTTCAGAGTTGGAAGTTGTCGCCTGGATTGTGGAGTACACTAGCGTTGCCATCTTGATTTTGACCATATCTCTAATTACCACATTACCAGGTGCTTTTGCCTTTTGCTTGGAAAGTTGCTTCGAACAGCTCACAAATAGAATTCAGAAATCTGAAGAAGTTGGTCTTATCCGTAATGTGATGAACGAGTATAAAGCATTGTATTTCATTTCGACGGAGTTGAACAAAAGCTTCGGACTGGGAAGTTGGGTGTTCCATATAATTTACAGTGTGCAACAGACGGCTCAGACGTACTGCGTTTTCCAGTTGCTAAAGGCTGGAATTTCGGCCTCTGAACTGGAATTTCTATTGCTGGATATTTTTGTAAGTAGATCGTAATTGTGTCGTCAAGTGCTTATTATGATATGAAAAAATGAAATCTTTTGAATTCTTTCCCTGCAGATATCTATATCTATGTCGAGAATTATGCACTCATTTCATGCTCTCTCAAAAGCGGACGAGTCTTCTGAAAAGTGCCTTATTGCCATGAAATGCGAGCTGGGCAGAGCAGCTAGGCGCCGACAGGAGCTGCAACTGCTGCGATTGGAGTGGAGAAGCCTTGCAAGCATTCGGACAAGAATTGGTGTATCCAAATGTCGCCGGAACTTTTTCCTTCAAGGGATGTCCGTGTACCTTGATTATTACTCTGCTGCAGCACTGTGGCCTTAAGTGACTTTGTGATGTCAACACAACAAAGAATACTTATATCTTGATGTAAATCAGTCGCGCTACATATAACTAGGCTTGCCTTTTTGAAATACCCATTTTAAAAAACACATTTTAGCGCCTATTTTATCAAAATCTTAATACGAAATCGTAATGCTAAGACAATAAACATGACTTATTTTGCAGTTATGTTTATATTGTCGAACAATGCCTCACAATAAAAATGCTTGAGCAGAGTATTAACTAAAAGCCCTTCTAAATTAATGACCATATTAAAGTTTTCAAATATTAATGCACGGCTTGACTAAGCTAATAATAATTAAATGAAGCTTTAGCAATAAATTTAAACAAAGCGATGAGTAAGTCTAGAGTGTTTAAACATTCAGTAAATGCCTTCCGTTTCTACATTAACCATAATGAATTCCAGAACACACAGTTAGTAATGAAGTGAACTACGTCCAACAACTATTACCCTATTTTTACAACAAATGCATTTCGAAAATTATCTTTAGTCGTGATAAAGCAAAATTTCATTTTCCGAACGAGAATTTTGAATTGCATTTTATATTACAGGTGAAAGCAAATAAATATAATGTTTTCTGACATTGACACTACTCGCAATTGCATAATGTTTCGTTTCGCTCGCTAGTGACACATACAAATTAGTATTTTGTATTATTTTCTTTTATTCATGTTTGCGAAAAACTGTGTCAGAGTTCACGCTATCACTACGAGTCTCGACCAAACAATAGGGTACGGTTTAGGGTACGCACGTAAAAATAACAATACTATACTAAAAACGTGTTGAACATTTCATAAGACAAGTATGTACCTTGTCTTATTTTTCCATGCCTTTACATACACAAATAACTTCTCGAGTTACGTAGTAAAACATACAAAATATATAATGTTCTATGAGTTACTTGCAACATTATTTCTACCAATGAAAAGTCATCTTCTTCTCGAACATTTATACGTATATCGTTGATGTGAGTGTAACGAAGAACCTCCTTTCCACAAAAATTTTAATATTAATAAGAAAAACCTTTGACAGCTCCGAATCATAAATATGAACATACAGAGCTCTATTTGGCTACATCTCGCAATTAATACTGCATAACTTGCCCTTTCTGGTAGCTTTATTTGTCTACCACTCCTAAATGTCAGCGTTTTCACAAACTTTTTTCTCAGACTCACTTCCTCTACCCGGTTCTCCGTACACAATTACATGAACACTCGACGTGCCTAGACAAACATTCAAAATTCAAAGCCTTTCTCAGTTACAATGTCAGTGCTCTACATAAACTGCCAGCGGTACGCACCTGACAACGACCAATCAACCACTTCAAATCGATTTCTGATATTCAGTATGACCGAAAAACAAAACTGTCAGAGCCGCATCGACTAAACTGATTTTCATTTGGGATAAAGATCTAGACCTTCCGTCAACAAATTTATCAGTGGAATCAGCAAGAAAATTTAGAGTTGGGCATTTTAATTTCCACTTTATATCTACGTTATGACTTTTATTTTTGAATTTCATTATATTTTAGTCTTCGTAATTTTGCTCTAAACCTCACAATTAAAATAGACAAAAATGTTCACAATGAATTTAGAAAATATCAATAATTAGTTATCCAGTTGCTCTTAAATTATCTGAAATCTCAAGCGAATCATACAAATTACCATTTTAAGCACTGTTGAACTCATCTAAGGTTTTTGGGTAGCAGTGTTTCATTTTAGGAACTGACTGACAAATTCCATCAGCTTTCTTTGGCCTTACGTTCACCATCGTCTTTCTCATATCTGAATATGAGATTTCGGTCTTACGACTATTTAAATCTAATTTTTCAGTACTACAGAGTGGTATGCTTTGCCCCGTCCTTTGAATGGAGAAAGTGGACTTTCTGCTTCCGGGGTGTGTTCTACTTGCTTACCAGACTTGTGGCATTCTCAAAGGCATTGTATAGCGTGCTCTTTATTCTTGGAGTCTTTAAAAGTGTCCATGGCCCCTCGAACGTGTTCGGTTATATTGAGGCATGCTATTGGTTTGGAGCATGCTCCTTCTACCTCAGCAGCGATTGCTTGTTGGCAAGCAATGGCTTTTTCCACAACTTCCACAAATCAACAAAGGTTTTTGAGAGTATCCTCATCCCCGGATCTGATTCATTTGCAAAGTGGAAAATTTTCAGATTTATGATCCATTCCAGGTATATTGAAGAGAAATACATTCACAATTTGTACCACTAACTGTAGAGTACTTTGTATTTCTTTACAGCATATTGGACTGGATGCAAATATGGATTTGCTTCGTTGACTTTCAACCACGCATGAAGGAACGCATGTACATCTACTCTGTCATTCCTACACAGTATCAGTCTGCGCAGTTGGAAGTTGTTGCCTGGATCTTGGAATCTACCAGCATTGCCATCTTGTTTTTGACAATATCTTTAATCACTACATTACCAGGTGCGTTTGCCTACGGCTTGGAAAGTTGCTTGAAGCGGCTCTCAAGCCAAGTTCAGAAATCCGGAGACATTGTCCACATCCGCTATGTGATGGGAGAGTACAAAACATTGTATTTTATCTCGAGGGAGTTGAACAAAGGCTTTGCTTTGGGGAGTTGGTTGTTTCATGTAATTTATAGTTTTCAACAAACAACCCAGACCTACTGTGTTTTTCAGTTGCTAAAGGGTGGAGTTTCGACCTCCGAACTCAAGTTCCTTCTAATGGATATTTTTGTAAGTCGACTTCATTGGATAAAACTCTTCTTTCTTCTCTCCTCTTTTTAATGTTAAAAAATACAATTAAAAATTAAATGTACATTGTGGTTTTACAGATATCTATGTCGAGAATCATGCACTCATTTCATGCTCTTTCAATGGTGGATGAGTCTTCTGAACAGTGTCGCACAACCACTAAAGAAATGGAGAAAGCAGTAAGGCCAAAAGAACGGCAACTGTTGCGACAGGAGTTGAGAAGCTTGCCACACATCCGTATGAGAATAGGTGTAACAAAGTGTTGTCGAAATTTTTTCCTTCAAGGGATGTCCGTGTACTTTGATTTTTACTCTGCTGCGGCTCTGTGGCCTTAAATTACGGGTTTAATATTTAGATGAATGATAATTGAAAATTTATTTTGTTAGTCACACTACTTGAATTAGAATGTTTTACCGATATATAACGCAATAAGTTGCCAAATTACAATTTTAGCACTTACTATACAAGGCTACACAATGTAAATTTTTGTGCAAAATGTTCTCAATTAAAAAGACACTATTTATAAACTACAGAACCGAAAGCTTTCAGTTGCAAATGAAATAATAAATAAATGATCAATTAAAAAATAAAATAATGCAAGAAAAAAGTATAAAATTCTAAAATTCAAGAAATCCCTAGTTCATACTTCGTACTCTAACTTAAATCGTCAACTCCATGTTATGATAGTCGTAATTCACCAGTGACGAACGATAACGGGTTAAATTAATAGTGATTTATTTAACTTGATTCACGTCTCTCTTACTCTAACTACATCCTTCACTCTGCTCGCTCTCTCTCCTATTGAATCCCTACTCACTCCTTATCCTTCTCTTACTCTCGCACCTCGCCATCTTTGAACTTCGAGCATTCTCTACTTAACCCATCAAGCTCTATTACAACACTCCACTTATTATCATTTCGTTCGAGAGTACCTGCGAGTAGACTGAACAGGACTTTAGGCATTACTTTCTCGATCAATCAACCGCACCCGAATTCCATGCTTTGCTCTTAGAACAGCATCAGCAGGAGTGGGAATAACCGTTTCCATTGTGTCCACAGACTCAACTTTAAACTTCCGAAAGAGCGTCGCCAAAATAATCTTCTCCTCGAGCATGGCAAATTTTTGTCCAATGCAATTTCGAGGACCTGCAGAAAACGGAATGAACGCGAATGGATGTCGATTAGCCGAGTTCTCTGCGGTAAAGCGCTCCGGGTCGAAAACTTCCGGATTCGGAAATAACTCTGGGTTCCGGTGTTGGAGAAACGTGCCAATCAACACGTTGACTCCTCCGGGAATCGTGTGCTTATCATCTGGATAAAAATGAAGAGATCAATTTTTACTGAAACATTGTTTGAAAAATTGATAAATTTCACATTTGCATACCGAGCACAAGGTCCTCATCAATTCGCCGCAAGATGAAAGGCACACTGGGCATCAATCGCAAGGTTTCCTTGATGCAACATTCCAAATACTTGAGTTCCTTGACATCAGCGTTGGAAATGGGTGTGGTTGTGCTCTTGCCAAGCACGTCACAAATCTCCTCGTATACGCGCTCCTTTAATTTTGTTGTTGAATCCATAATGTAGTCTTGAAAATTTTTTATCATATTAAGGAACACCTTTCATTTGCATGTTTTGGTACCTGATACTCCGGATGACAGGCAAGTAGCAAAGTGACCCATTCTAAATTTGTTGCCGTTGTATCATGCCCCTTTAGCAAAATTAAGAAATTGCTCACTTACAAGCTCACTCACTTGTTGGTGTCACTGTGCATTTATGAGGTTTTTAATACCTCAAACATAAAAGTATCCACTTCCTCTCGTATGTCACGGTCATTCAGTTCAACTTGATTGTCATCGGTTTGTAGGTCCAGTAACAGGTCCAAAAATGCCTTTTGAGTTTTTGTCTCTGTAACTCCTAACAGAAAGCCAGGTGGCAAATAAAAACACCGAGGCCTTCCCAAATGTCTTATCAACATTGCATTGACCAACGTATAAATATCGTGACAAAACTCACCTTCCGAATTTGAAGCTGCGAGTTGCTTGTTGGTGTTAAGACGATTTTTTTGTCTATCGGATTTACGACGGGCAATGACCTAACACGTTATAACCAGACATGGCACTGGAAGAAAACGAAATTGATTTCTTCCATTTTCTTCCAAAAATTACTGTCCGGAAGAAATCGATCCCTGATTGGAAGAAAACGGAAA
>JAHZMW010004376.1:0-30991 GCA_027743745.1 Alloscopus bannaensis | reverse complement strand
TGATGACCTTTTTTTGGAGATGCCCAAAAATGTTAAAACCGGGATGAAATTGAAAGCAAAATTTCGATATCCCGGTTGGACCAAAATTTAAAAGATTTTGCACCTCCGCTCATAACTACTCGGCGTATAATAGTAATCATGTATTGACATGTTTTTGTGGAGTGGATTGTGCCATTGTGTGACACAAAAGAAGGAAAGTAAAGATCTGGCAGGGAGTCGCATACATTATTAACTGTATATAGTCGTATTAACTGTAGTAATAATAATTGTTACTGTGAAAGCTCATTAATGCGGAGCGAAAACTTGTAGAGTTGCACAAAAAGAACTTTCAAACGTGAACCACACAAAAGGAGAATATAATAATTACCTGTCATTTTACACCTCAGTCGGTCGCTGTTGTGTGGAGTCGCTAATTACAAGATACGATTAGACAACGAAACCATATTTGTTCGGCATCTCTTCCCATCAACTTTTCTTTCAATAGAATATGAGTATTAGTAATACCAGTAGCAACTAATACGATACCTACGCGCTGTACAAATTAATACACGAGAATCTGGTGGTGCTTTTGTCAAATTATGTTGATCCTATGACATTTTCCATGTCCATTCTATTTTAATCATCATAGCTTTGTCTTACAACAGCATTGCATCACCATCACCTATATGTTATATAGACTCGTGTGATGCGACTCAAATTCAACCAAGGTCTTGCAAACGACATCCTCTGATTACAATCACAGTAATCGCATCATGTTTCGGAAATGTGTGCTGCGTAGATCACACGGTGGAAATCCAATAAACGTATAAATGAATTATTATGCTCTACTTTGAGTTCCGTGTGCCGAACACGGACGAGATGTCATAAACCAAAAGGTGAGGCTGACAATGAGTGCTTTTGTTGGCAATTCGCTGTACAGTGAAGCATTGGTCTTCACCGCTAGCCACAAAACCAATTGTCGTCACAAACAAAACGGAAAACAACCACGAACCAATCTGCCATCACAATGAGTTGTAAACGGTTTCATGTTCGAAACATACATCCATACAATATACAGACAACCATTCCAAGGAAGAGAAAGATGAAGTGAAATGTTACAATGGTTTTCCCAAACATTGAAGTTGTTCGGCGGAAAATTTCGCTCCTATTCAACTAAGCCTTTTTTGCTTTTATGTTCTATACTATTTGCATACACATGTTCCTAAACAAAATCGAGTAACCTCCAAATAAACACAGGTTTCGGGTCAATAAATTTCCACTCTTTTGTTTAGATCAAATCTAAACTTACCAGCACAGGGAGCTCATCGTATGGTAAATAGTGAAACCACCAAGTGCCATCGTTTACTCGAGTTGCATTAGAGAGAACTCTGAACATCGGCTTCCTATAAAAACGGCGACAATTTTGCTTCTTGTTTTACTTGGCCTTCTTTCCTGGTCAGAGCTTCTACGCTCACTCCATGTTTTCTACAATTCTCTGACAGACATACATACGTAGTGTATGTAATTGCAATCACGAAACTGCGCCAATACTTCCTCCTTACAATGAGCTTGTGTGTTAAAGCACTATGTTCATTTCACCAAAGATGGTGTACGGATAATTGAAACTATACACAAACTCTATACATACAAGAACGCCAGCCCTAGGCTAACCTGACTCACGATTTTCTCCAGCTAATTGAAAATTACACCAAGACATGTGTATACTTATATCAATACATACGCGAAAAAGTAGCAGAGAGCAGTAAGACGCCATGAGCATAATAAAAAGCAGAATAAACTCTTATGGTGCTCTTGTTGTGTAATCCACAAGACTAGAGAAGGTTTACAAGTTTTGCATACTCCGTCTCTGCACTGCAGTATATATTTGGTGTGTGCGACTTCACTCCTTAGTCACTGTATGCCGTATATTTAATATTTATAAAAGTAGATTATGTAATATGTCTCTATTTTTTCCAATATAAAGAAAAAGTTGTATGCCGGTCTTTTCCTGAACTGCAATGCTGATGAAAGAAATCAAGGTCTTGAGACACATGAGGACCGCCTGCAAATGCTCATTATTACTTAACAATTAAGCACTCAAAGTAACGTTACCTAACGCTACATACGTAGCTCACTTTTCTGTACAGATCATGAAGATTCAGAAAGACCACCCAATGTGGAACGTGTTGTGCATCCTTTTTCTCTGTAGCACGGCTAACAATTGAACAAATGACAATGTTAAGCATGCACAAAATGCTTGGCACACGACTCAATGTTGCAAGAACACAAAAAACGAGAATTGGAGGCATGGAATGTTGAACATATATTTTGTAAAAAAACGCCCAAAAGCCTTGGAAGATCAAGTTTTTTTTACGGAGCCGGTCATATATTAGAGCTTCATTGAACACTGCAAAAAGAACTGCCCTGAATATCCACGTATATTTTTTTTTTACAAAATGGTAACGGTTCAGGGTTTCTGACTTTTTTGGCTTCATCCACTGCTCTATTTCTAGTATCTTACAGCTTTTAGAGTACTTCATAAGATTCGTCCCATTTGCTTTTATTTTATTACAAGTTTTGTACTTTATGTCCAGAGCGGTACAACAACGCTGAAATATTTTTTTTTTAAAACTGAAGGCAACAACAAAGACTATCAGATGCAAACAAACTCACACTCAAATGCACAACACCATAACTACGATCATGAATCAGCCATAATCAGCAGACCGATCAGAGTGGTAAAAGTTAAGTTGCAGCGAATTTTGAATGTTTTTCATTCATCTTGATTTTATAAGTACTTTGCCTGTTTTCCACCTAAAAATATCTACTATATAGGTACATATAGTAGCACGAGGCTTACTATACATTACTTGGGATTTCAATTGTCAAAGCCATGTTGACTTCCTTGTTGGTAAACACTAATCCGCACCCTAGTGATTGGTGCTCATTTCTTACAGCAGTCTCATTCATTTCATTTATCGTTGATTTCCATTTTACACCATTAGACACACAAACTGTATCCACGCCATTAATCGAAGTCTTAAAATACACAAAAGTGTGACGCGCAAGAACCAGCAAGACGCGAAAGGACATTCGGGGAAATTGCTCACTGGAGAATTTTTGTATTCCTCTATAATTTTCACCGGATGCTCAAAATGCTTTCACCATAGGGATTATTTCCACGTATGGTCCGTTCTTTTCGGGTTCGGGTAAAATGAAAAGTTCCATTAAACTCGGAGAAAATCCCACTGAAACAAAAACAAACAAGAGGATAATGCAAACATGCTTTGGACGCGTGCTCTGTATTCAGCATGCACGTGAAGGAACGAATAAGGCAAACCAGGAAGAGACGGTTTAATATTCTTCGAAGCTAGTCAAGCATGCACCAAGAAAGGGATACCGCTTCCTCTCGTTCGTTAACTATATTTTGTTTGTACACAACCGAACAACCGAGAGCGGTAACTCAACGAAATAAAAAAACAAGTTCCGTCCATTCCGTTCCGACATGTATTTAAATTTCTTATCACATTCTCTGCCGCTCCAATCTGTTGTTTCCCAACAATGTGAGAAACACGTTTTTTTGATAGTCTTCAAGTGCATGCGTGCCGCTGCATGTCTTGACGATGAAAAAATTTGCAACCTTAATAACCACTTTGACGAAAAACGGAAGAAACTTTTTCCATCAATGTATAATAATAGTAAATGGAAGCAGTCGTGTCGCTCGACAGTAAACTCTGTCTTCGGAAGTGTACCACATCGTAAAGTCTGGAAACGTCAGTTTTTTCTTTTCATGCACATCTCTCTCAAATCTATAAAATATATAAAGACGACTAATTCCTATCCGTCTTGCTTAGAAAAAAAAACGTTTGCCGTGCGGGGCTGGAGTGTGGAGGAAGGCTTTTTCACTTTGGGTGTGTTTCGCCTTTTCTTTGTGCTTCAACTGTAATAAAATTGAATATATGAGTGTGATAAGAAACCTGAGGACTCTTCTTTACCAACAACTTTCACGCCGCTTGCTTTCTCTCTACTTTTTTCACAGCGGAAAGAAAGAACAATAAAAAAAATTGATAAAAACCGGCGAAGCGTGGTGTAATATTTTCTCAACTTCTGCCTCTTCAACTGCATCTCATCTTACACACTCCTAGGTATGCATACACTTAAACCTAGTTATAGATATCGTTTTTACTTCAAACCTGCCTCGTTGAATTGGCTGCATGTCTCATTTGCGTGAGACAAAAGGCATACATTATATAACTTGAAAATAATAAACGTGTATTTGCTCAAGTACCCCAGTGTATCTGTTTGTTGTGGTAAAAGTTTTTCAGTATTCAAATGTTGGCATTCTACCAAATCAAAGCCAGCGACTTCATATTGCTTCGGAGTGTGGTAGATGTATTTACATAGGCAAACTTTTGTCAAAACAATGGGAACAGGTTATGAATATATCATCGCTTAAAGTAAGCAATTCATCAATCCATTCTCGCTAGATGATGTAAACGATGTTATAAATTTCTTCCTGCAACTATTTTTATCAGGAATAAACAATAAATAATAAATACACCATGACCCGCGCCTTTTGCAAGCAGCAATCTGGCCAAGACATTAACGTCGAATTTTAAGTAGTTCTTGTCCTGGTTGAACCTCTAGAGTCTTGCACCTGAGAAGTTGAAACCGTTTCAGGCACATTTGTCGACGTTTTTCGTTTAATGTTACAACCTTAAATATTTATGAAGACTGGAAAAGAATCAAAATCAAGACAATACTTTTTGCGTTTAGTTGTGTACGCCCACAAGATTCAATTCCATTATATTTGGTTGCTAAAACATGAAAGCGTCTCAAAAAATTCAAGTTTGTATATGTGTAAAACGTAAGTTCGGCGCACTACTCAACGTTGCATAAAACTATCAAAGACTTGAAAATGTTGGCAAGGGGAAATGGAGAAGTCGACGAGAGAAAAGCCTGACTTTCTCCCAGTGGGACTCGATGTTGCTTGATAACATTTTCGAGTTGATCTCAAACCTCTAAGCTGCCAACACCACGCTACCTCCTCTTTATGAGTCCACTGAGGCTTACAGCTGAAGCATTCAAGCTGAAATACAAGACGCCAATCTATTTGAAGATCTTGCCTACACCGCCACTATTTATATAAGGCACGACGTCAAATGGATTTTGTGAGCTTAGCGAATACCTTTCTGACACAAACGGGTTTCCACATCCTCAGAGTTTATGGTGATGACTTCGCAATTAGGTTTAACACAAGAATAGCCCCTGATTGAATGAGATGGAGGGATGAAGCGATCCAGTCCAATTCTCTCGGAGGAAGGGTAAATATTTTATATGGGTTTGCACAAGGTTTCGTATTCTGTAAAAAAAATTCCACAATTTGAGAAGGAGAAGATACTAAATTATGTATCTTGCTATAATAGTGATTATGTAGCCGCAGTGAATGACGAAGTTGTCAAGGCTATTTTTTATTTGTCCATTAGTCACAATATGTAGTTGCTTCAACGCGTCCCAATCATCCAAACTCTGACGGTTTCAATTCTCGGAAGTAGGTATTACTGAAACAATGTTTTTACTCTTGAAGAGTTTTTCAAACTACACTCTCCAGTTTTGATTTATTGTGACTTTTTAAGCTTAGTTCGAGCTCGCTAAAGTTTTTTAAACATTGTAACTTAGGTCTCCAGAGATTTTGTCTCCTGAGGCACTGATAACGAAACCGTCGTTGCAAAAAAAAATAAATTTGAATCAACTCGGTGCTCGTATGACGCAAAGTTGCAGATAATCTTAGTCCAGCTGGTGCTTCTTCTTGTATTTATATTACTTTACAATCCAGCAGAGTCGGCTGCGTCTTCAGGTGTAAAAATAACTACTTCTATTCTGTGCGGAAGAGATTCAAGATATTCTGTTCAGTTACACATAATCTAATCGTCCTGTTTTTTTCGTTCAGATTAGTCTTTGCAAAAAAATACAAAAACTGTATTTTTAGATATCGGAGTGTTTCATGCTTTCGTCGGCACAAAAAAATCAAAGTTTTTTGATTTTGGTTTTTTGACAATATTTTGAAGTTCCTAACTGAAATAAGGCTAGGAAATGTTTAATAAAATATCGCAGCTGAACAAGCACACCACTGTGAAGTAACGCAAATGTTGCTCTTCAAACCTACTGAAAAGTTCTTCTTACTGCTTCTATCGTGAAATAAACTGCTGATGTTAGATAAATCAAAACGTGAGAATCTAGGGAGTGTGCAGTACAGCAGCAGAGAAAAGAAGGACATCCGAACCGCATGGCTTCACACTCCCAAGGAGCACGTTCGCATTACGCTTCGTCAAACATCTCTTTAAAGCCAGCCGACACTGCATGAAGGCTAGATTGAATTTATTCTGTGCCGCATAAAGTTCAAGTCATTTCGAGTGATGAATATTAACTCAAGCTTCACCTCTGATCACGCTAAGTTTCATTCTTCGACAAATGCATACAGCTTTAGGCAAAGCAAACATCATTCTCTTGGGGTGCACGTAATTCATCAGAGAAAGGATAACTGGAGCGGCATCGGAATTCTCCAGAATGAGACCACAGAAACAAAATACACATACGCCTTTGAGATGCTCTTTCACATCTCAAACAATTTATCAACACTCACTTTAGGCTAAATAGCTGGAATGTAGGAATGTATATCAAAAGTAAGTGAATATCAAAAGTATATATGTTTTATGTATGTATTTGTTTTCGTGAGGGAAAGTTGCCAAATTTCTAAAAGAAAACACTTTCCCAATTTTCAGCAGTTTGAAACCAAAATTTATTTAAAACAGTATCGTATGATGCGCTATGCTTCGTCCAGCCGCGCTTTGCCTTTTTGTCACTAACTAAACGAGACCGCTTTCACCAAGTTAACACAAAAATTCTATTCATCGACTTTGAGGTTGCTGAGTTGACGACGACTTTTAGCTGGTACAAGGTTCAGCGACTGACAACGCTCATTTTTATTACGGAGAAGACCGTCCTAGCATCAGTGTTCAGGAGGATACATATAGCTCATTAATACCACTGCAGTAAATCTTCTATTATGTTATACCATCGGCCGATTGTTGTTTGTTCAAAATTTTTTGGAGAAGAAAACTAGCTTTGAAAAGAATGTCTGGAACACAACGAACAATGAATCCTATGAAGCATTTTAAAATACGCCTTTTGATCTCGCTCAATACTGTTTTTAATGTGATGGAAAATAAAATATTTATGGCGGATAAACTGCATCATAAAAGTGAAATGTATATATGTATATAGTTCCTCATTTTATTCCCAACTATTTTACCAAAACTTTTCACCAGCGAGATCTCTCTCTTTCAACTTTCTTTCTGTGCCGCTTTCCTTTTCTGTAAACTCATGCCTGGAGATGACGCTGCCTCTTTTTTATTGCTTTCTAAGCAAACTCCTTTGTATCCATTTACCTTACAGCATCCCTTTCATCTCATCTCAAAGTAACGATAAGGGAATTGTTGTGCGCATCCATTCACATCTATCACAATGGTGCGGATGATGATCATATATGCAGTGTTGCATTAAAGATGGGAAGCCTTCAAAGGTATAACTGCAACCGTCATAATCTTCTTATGTGTACACGGTCCGATAAACACAAGGAAAGTTTCGAGCACTGCTGCCAAAGAGCGTGCATAGGTACATACAAACATACATGCACTTATCTACAATAATGTTTTCGGTAAAGTTAAAAGTAAACGAAAATCGCAAAACTTTCTTTTCCTCTCTCTTTCATTTTTTACTCACCTTCTTCTTTCTTTGCCATATATTGTATCCAATAATGTCGCTTCTGCTGACGTGTGTACAGTGTATTATTTGACCATTGGGATCTGCATGATCGTATCTTTTTATGCTCGTATTTTTATGTCGGGCTAAAGGGATTCCTTTATAGATTTCCTTCTGGGAATCACACAATCACATGGATATGGCGGCGCGAGGCTCGTCGAGAAATTGAGTTAGTTATTACAACTACAATCATCCTTAAAAGTATTTCCGTCTAGTTATTTACTTCGCTTGCGTCCTCCTCTGTGTCTCCTTACCTGGCGTGCCTTTGTGAAGGGCTCATATGTACGTCACGTAGGAGTGGAGTGATTTGCGAGAAGATGAAGTAGGACGCTTCACCGTCAGTCCGAGACGACACACACTCCTTTAAAAATGTTGAGGCGTGCTCTTTCATCCTCCTAAAACGAACTTCATGTAAAATTGCAACTTTTCCCAGAGTCGAAATCAAACATATTTTCCAAATCCCACACCTTTCCTTGTTTCCACTTTCCAGGCTATTTGACTGCTTGTGTATAAGTATGGTGACTGTGAATGCTCGCGTACAATTCTCATCGTTTTTATGATGCTATTCGGAAAGTTTGTAAATACGTGATATGTAGGGTACGCAGAGTAAATTGCAAAAAGAGAGAAACTTGAAGGGAGGCGGAAAATGGAGAGCAAATGTAAAAAACAGACAATGAGATTCTATACAATGCATGCAAATAAGAATTTTATTTCGACAGTCATTTGTGTAGCATTTCGTTTCTGGGTAAACTCAAGTGGGAGTACATTTTCTCCCCAATCTGAATATGCACTAGGTGAAACACGTCAACAGAAAAGGGAACAGAGGAAGTTTTTTCCAGTTAAATACAAACGTGTATGGAAGTCGGTGAGAGTGCTTCAAGTGCTCAGGAGAGCGTTTTATTTAATTTGCAAATTGTACAGTATTTCATGTGCTATGTATATTAGGCATATTTCCATGTGCATATTTAGCCGGCCTTTCCTCGTGTCATCACGATGAAACTTTTCCCTTGCGTCTTTTCCATTCCTTTTTTTATTTCTGAAAAGACAGAAGATGACCTTGTTGATGGAATGATGCAGCATCCATACAGCGCACTTCATACGTCTACATGTATATTTAACGTACAACTTTAGCGGGTATTGTTTATGCTATCAAGTGTGACGGTGAAAGTTGAGAAGTTTAAGAAATGAGGCCGTCTTCCATTCTGGCGCATGGCGTGATAAAAATTTACATGAAGCATCCGACACAAGCAAGAAAAGCTAAGATGTAAGAGTTAGCTGCCTGTCGGATACAAAAAAGTTGACGTATATGTTCAGCCTGCAGTGCCGTTCGAGTGTTTTCTTAAGAAGGCGGAAAACGTTCTCTCTGTACAGCGTGTGTGCATGTACTTGAGATGAGTGCACAAATGTTGCAGATAACGCTGTGAGAGCAAACACGTAAAATAACAGAGCATATGCAAAATATGAAAGCTGCTCAGAAATCCGAATTTCAATGAAATGAATGGAGACGCGCGACGTATCATTATTGCCAGTTCCTGGAGCCATCCAAATCCATTTTTGAATACCCACACCACTTTTTCATGTAAATTCATGACTACGTAATATGTGTATAATATAACCTAAACAGTATGAATATATTTTGAAAGACGACAAATACGACATCAGGAAGGATATTGCGGAAATTGCGGATTTTTTTGACGGTGATTGACATGCCCTTCAAATGGATACATGCAACTCGAAAGACTCGTCTCGTGGTCTCCTCAACGTAACCAAAGGACACTCATGGAAAGGAAAGAAAAATTCCCTTCCAAATAAAATACATTTTCACAGAAGTTTTTCATTCCGCTACACCATCGTACAAATGTGTTTGTTTCACGACGCGGGGACTTTTTACTTTGATCATCCTGATTTTTAGGACCTGTACTTGAATCGCGTCGTATTAGAATCTTGTCTGTTTCGGAAAAACATAATATTAGAAACCACGTCATTAGAAGAATTTGCATACTGTATTACAAATCGTAATTTACAATGTCAATAAGTAGTTAATACGCAGCGTGACAAAATGTAAATATGTCCAGACTAACAAATTGTAACAAGAACCCGTATTAAGTTAGTTATGTGGTCAAAGCCCCATCGCAATAAAACATCATAATTTACTAAGAAAGTATAAACTGAGGAGAAAAATCGCTCTGAGCATTTCAAGAACGGTCATTATTAGCCGAAAGTTTTTTGGATCGATATTTGTTTTCTATTTTATTCATGTAGTCATAAGTAAGGAAGCATCATGTTGCGGTCTTATTTGCATTGATATAGAACCGCCAGAAATCAGCAAAACTCGATGTTACACAATGAACGGAACTGACTTAAATGGAATTCACATGCTTGTTATGCTTCACGAGTCTTGAATTCCAAATAACGTTATATTATATAAAAGTGCAGGCCATAGCATATGACCGATTAATCTTTCAATTGATCTGTAATAATAAAACCTGCTACGAAACTATGTATATACAAGTATCATAAATAACAAGGCTCTTCGATTACGCATTGTAAAATTCTGTGAATTCTGATTACCGTTGCATACTCCTGTAACTACCAACTAACCTACAGCATGTCCGAGTCATATTGCGGCAAAAATTGAAGGCTTGTGTAAGAGATATGGATAAAGATAAGCAAGAAATATTTGCAGATTTGGAATTTGGTCTTGATTTATTTACTCATGTCATAAACAAAATACTGCACTTTTAATTTTGTAATTTACAATTGTCACCACTAATAGTTTTTTTTTCATTGGACGGAAACGGAATTTCGTTAAATAGCTTTACAAACAGAGGTTGCTCACGGATTTTCAATTAATTTTATCAAGCTATGTAAAACGTTTTTTGGGGAATGCAATCTTCCAGAATAATTGAATGCACCTGAAAAGAGGGACACAAGCAAATTCTTAACGCTAACGTATTCTTTTTGCATACCGATTTTTGGAGACATAGTAATATCTTGAGGCAGAGAGCAAGGCATATAAAAAAGTTGGAATTGAACATGCAGACAATTAGTTGTATGATACAATTTACCGTTTTGCATAATTAATATGATGATACTTCATCCTTCGTTCACAAAGCTTCTCAAGGGAAATTAAATTAAGAAGCATTCCTTTCTGTTTCAATGCTCTCCAAATTGATGCCACTCAAACGCGCATAATTAATTTGACGTAGGTAAATTATAAGTTTGTTTGACGACCGTATTTGGAGTTGTTGCTACGCGACTTTAATACCGATGTCATGCTGTACAAAAATGGGAGGTTGTTTTTACAACAACACACCATTAAAAGGCATACCTACTTCTTTTTGTCATTGAGCAGCGAGTCCCAGGCAAATGGGTGCATGAAACTAAAATGATCCTTTAATCTGTTTTAGTTGCATTAAATGGAGTTAGTACGTCATTCCAGTAAAATTTGAATACAAAAAATTGTCATCTTTTGCGATGAATCGCATCGTGAGGTCTTCTCCGTGTGCTAAAGCTTCAACAAATATAGTGTTCTGGAACCAATTTTTATTACGTGACAATGTTTGCTGCAGGGTTACATGTCCTCTACTGTTCAGCACAAATTGCGGAATTATTTGCGTCACTTGATGCATGTAATGCAAGCTCCGCGTCTAATAAAAAAGTTGTTGAAGATGGTTAAAATATATTTTGCATGCTTTTTATTATTCTGATTACGTTGAGGCCTACCAGAACGAATACAATTTTATTCCTAACTAAAATTGTTACATAAATTAGATATGCTAATATTTACCAAACGACACAATGCAAACGAAGTGGAGTGAGAAGCGCTTATTAAATTTTACGTTGTAGTGGGGTTTTAAATACTAGACCACAGTCGGTTTAATATATGCTTTCCTTGCGTAAAATCAGTAAGTCCAAATATAAGGAAAAATTATAATAGTGGTTTTCTGTGGATAAATTGAGTTTACAAAATTTTACACAAAGAACAAGCAGAAAGTCGTGTATTTTTAATTGTGTAATCATTGTAATAATCTTTCATGCCTGAGGAATCGTACCAAGTTTATGGCCGTCATGTACCATTTGTGCAAGGAAAGCAAAATGGTGAAAGTATATATCTAATTCAATATTATCTCGCATCATCACTCCCAATTTAATATTTTCTGGTGCTCTGCTGGTTATTGTAAAGCGAGCGTTTTTTGCCTCTCCGAAACTTCAGTAGCTTTGGATGTAGGAGTAGTCTTCGAAAGTAGTCGTCCAGAAAAAAGCAACGGTCACCGGTTACACACACTTGACACAATGCCCCACATTAGTAATCAATTATTTACAGACTCCATCATCTTTGTTTTCGAATAGTTTTAGTAATCTACATCAGAGCAGGAAACCATGGCAGAGGCTAAAATGGTCGGAAATAATAGGTAATACAAGGCCCGGAAATACGGTTACATCATTTCGCAATCATACGTACCTATGTATTTGCGCTTTACGCTCCGCTCTGCAAATGTTAGTCATGGCCATGCTCAGCTATTTTTTGAACTTGTTGAAGTCAAATATATTGGTAACATTTGGCAGTACTCTAATTTGAACGGATATCCATACGTCACATCTCGCCCTTTAAGTATTAATGAAAGAAAAAACAAGCGTGAGACGTGTGCAGCAGTGAATTTATTACTTATGTACATTCCTGTTCATGTGATGATTCGGACAACTTTTATACTTTGGAATGAAATCATGCAAACCCGCACATTTCTCTTACGGCAATTTTTTTACTAGTGCCTTTAGCAAACTCATCACGAAAGCGTGGTGAATGTGCATCAATCACACTGAAATCATTCGTGCAGCTCCTTACTCCTCGTTCCATGTTGTACTTCTCACTCAAGGTGAGGAATGATGTGGGAATAAAGTTTCCCACTATTCTTTTCCGCCGCACAAACAGGATGAAAGTGTAGTTATAATTTCCGTTGCGGCTGCATTTCTCTAACCTTTTTACCAACAGTTCAAAGATGGAAATTTTATCTGAAGCATACCATGATACTGAGTAATAGTTTGGACAATAGAAGGAGATAAATGTGTATTCGAGTTACTCAACTAGTCGATTTGGCGCTACCATGTCTTAATGCGTATATTTGCAAATAGTATGTACAAATGCAACAAGGTTAACACTTTCTCTCATGATCAATACACGTATCACTTGTCACACCCTCTGCTCAGTTTCTGCATCAGGGAAGAGCCACTTCCTGTGATTAAGTGGTGAAGTCTTGTAAACACGAGTGACAGCAGAGGGGAAACGGCTTTTACTCATGTCTCTCATACAATACAGCTTTCAAGAATTCAAACATTAAAACCCCATAGCTCAACGCGCAAATGGGAATAAAACGTAATTAAATGCAGAAACGTTTTCCATGTCCGACAGCGGATGACTGAAATACATAAAATTTATGCTTAACATAGTGCAATACGCTGTTGAATAATATACAGGTTCTGCCATAACAGCAACATGACGCCTTGTAGCAAGCATTGAGTAGACATTTCAACTCAGGTTAGTTGAGTGCATAGTACTTGCTCATTTCGTCGCGGAGAATAAGTAGTTTATTATCGGGAAATGAGCCAATCCACGTTTTGATGAGAATGGTAATTGAGGAGGGCTGCTACTTCATTGAGTCTCTAGATTAGACTTCGCGGAGACATCACAATAGGAGTGGAAAGAGAATGAAGGAGTACAGGAAATGAAATGAGAACTACTATCTAACTTCACTATCGCGCACTGCCTTTCTTCCAAGAAACAAACATTCTGCCTCCCCTACATTAGGCACAAAACTTTTACACTCCATCGAGTAATTTGATGATGGAGTTTTTCGTTCCCTGTACTCTTTTCTGGTGGAAATGGCGGAGAGCCGCCCGTCCTTTTAAGTAGGCTCCTCCTTGGGGAAACATTTATATTTTTTGCACTATTTCATTAATGTGTAGACCCTTACTTCGACTCCCGTTCAACAATGCACGCCCAAGTCAAATAAAAGGGGAAGCAAAAAACACTTCACAACCCGGCTTATCCGCTGTTAAGATAGTGTTTCCTAACGAGAGAAAGTGTCACGCCTGACAGGTGTAAGTAAGCGGAAAGCTAATAGTCACGAAACAATATGATCGGCAATAATTCAGGGAAGAAAATCTTTTAGCGAAATGAATAAGTCGACATGCATGTCATGCAAATAGGAAGGCGTTTCTCACCTGAGGCGTCTCTCTGTAAGGTTTGCCTTTTCCTACGTGTGTGCAGGTTGCTGCAGATAACGTGGTTCTCTTTGTCACGGTGAACGTAGGAGAATAATAAAGTGGCAAATTGCAAGGCTGGACTGGAGACACACAGAGAGAAAAAGAGAGAGTCAATTGTCAGAGGATGAAAAGTATCAAGAGTGTCATGTACAAATGGAAAGAGTGGAAAATGTTTCCACGTCTTCTCTTCTTGCCACTCAGAAGCGGAGGCATCCGTATTTCCACAGAGAATAAAAGCTTATAAAAGTAGTAGATAAATGATTTCATGAAAATACACGCCTAATACAACCGTGACTGAGACGTTATGGGCGTTGATAATACGAGTCACGGACGGTGGGGCAATGCTGAACACACAATTTATAACCAGAAAGAAGTTCACTGTTTACTCTCACATGAAAATTTGGAAGCTCACCCGGAAAGCCTTTTTCGGTGCTCATATATGAATGCAAATATGTGGTGAAAATAATTCGCCACACACACATTCTCATGGTCGTATCATTATTATCTTGTCGTGTGGAGAATGCTGTGATCTTTTGGAGAGAGGAAACAGCGTAGGCTCTGACATGTACGCGGATATGAGGATGGAAAAACATTTAAATTTAAATTTATATATGCTTTATATTATGTATATCTAACATTTGTCATATTACTTCTCGCCAACGTTCAGACTTTTTCACTGTGTGTTTTTTGAAGAGGTTTCCTGTCTGTCTAGTTTGCCAATTGTGTATGTCGTAGTTGACTCGTAACAACGCCTCTTTACCTTTCCGCATTTTACCCCATGTCGTCGTTGAAAACCGTGCTCATTGTGCTCCGTATCTCAAGGCTACCATCATGAGAGGTTGGTTGCAATAATAACCGTGTTCCACGAAGAATCCCACAAACGTCTGCTCACATCATCCTCCGCAGAAAAAAGGCCAGTTTTGACTGGATAGTCTGTGGAAACGGTAATTAGCACAAGTATTTACGAGATGTCGAGCAAACGCATTAGTAGTAGACCAAACATTTTGTGGAGACCATTCCCATCAGCATGTTGGATAACAGTATAGATATATTATCTCCCTTTTGCTATTTGTTTGCCTCACGAGAGTGGTAAACGAGTAGCTGTGCACTGTTCACAATTATATGAATCATCGCGTGCCCCGCTTCCTCGCTGATGGCAGTTCCTTTGGAAAGTCATTCATTATCAAATCACAAATGGCTTTGTTGATCGTACAAAGCGTCCTGTGTGCGAACAGCGTAGCAAAATGTAGACATCAAGAAGAAGGCTGGAGTCAGACATACACTGACGAGTTTCATCAACAAGCACACTTGTTTGCTTCGAAGGTCATAGCCAATTCCTGTAAGGTTGGATGACTGACTGATAGCTGTTGATCCAAACGAAGGTTGATAAGTATGACACATGTCCGTTGAGAAGTTGAAGATGACTGACAAAACATGGCGTGCCCACTAATTTGCTTGCATACATTCCCCGCTCACCGAGTTTACTAACAATTGGTGTGTTGGGTGGCTGAGTCAGATGGTTAGACTACCTCGCTCAACAAAGTGTGTGGTTATAATGAGTAAAACCGCACAATAGCACGGGAAAAGTACCAGGGAAATTGACATGTTCACCACAGTAGCCATCATGAGGAGTGAATACAGATGAAGGAGAGAGGGTCGCTCTAAACCCGTATGATTAAACTTTCTCCACACTCTCTCCATTTCCCACTGTGGTTTTTTTTCTGTGAAAACTTGTTTATTTTTTGTTTGCTGATTTTTACGGGTTTTCACAGAAAATATGAAGAGGACCAACCAAGGACAGATTACTAACCATAATAACGAATTCTTTCCCCTTGCTTGTCTTGTCATCATATTGCTTGTGTGGTGAACCGGATGGTGGAGAAAGGCCTTCGCATGAATGGAGCTCCGTGAATAAAAATAGAAATGAAGAATGAAAGGAGAAAGATGGACAGGGAGAAAGAGAGGGAGTGAAGAGAGAAATAGGATGTGTGGATAATCCTATTTGAAATTAGGTTTGCTTAGCATATACACACCACGACCAGAGGAAGTAAGCGTACATACGGAGGAAATGAGGACAGGATGTGTGCTAAACTACGTGCTAATATTTTTACGCGACGTTATGTGTAACTCGTGACTTTTGACAGACGATGCGGAATTAGATGGAAATGGATGAATTCATGGCTCACGTAACCCGATGTGACCAGCATGATGAAGTGTGGAGAGTTTGGACGGTTTGACTGGAGTGGACGGGTACACAGAGATGTGTAGAGACAGGTTGGGAAATTCGTGTTCACACAAAGCATACATCTCTCTGTACCAATGAAGAGGACACTTTAATCTCATCTCATTTTCTCCTCTTTTGCTCGCGGCGAAAGAGAAAGGTAACAAAGAGTGTGCCGAATATCACGCTACCACACACAGAGAGCCGCACACAAACTGTGTTTTGCACCATAAGGAATTCTTTCCATCATGCACTCTATGCTGGAATGCCGGATGCCTAACTGTGAGGAATTTCATAAGTTCAGAGAAAGAGAGAGAAAGTTGAAAGACACAATCCCACGTATTCATATATCTGTTGTGTTCTTCATGAGAGAAAGTCCTGCTGCATATGAATGTGAGGAACTGTGCTGAAAACCTCAAGCTCAGCAGCAGCATCATATGCACAACAATATTCCCATGATGAAATTTGATTCAACCGTGGAAAATGATCCGGTGAAAATGAATCGTAAAACTCTTGAGCTCACTGCAATCTTTGTAATTGTCTACAATTTCTCTTCCTGTTTATCCACAAACTCAAGCGTTAACTTTATGCAAAAAAATCGTATGGTTATTCAGGCAATTTTCAATGGGGTCAACATATGCTCCATACATGAGCTTTGGTCCTATTTGCAATATCCATCTCTCTGTCTGATTGAATTTCTGACAATAATTGTCGTTTTATAACATAAAACATCTCGCAAGCTATTGTGACTCGCAAGTTTTATAGGAGAATGTAGCAAGACGTTATTACATTGAATTAACTTAATAAAGAGTGTGTTGAGTAAGAAGCTGAAGATAGCTACAAAGTATAATAATATTTATTATGGAGTAGCTGTAGGCACTTGTATTTCAACCGAAATAACTAAAAGATCTTCATGGTATTCTTTTTCTTGCGTAGTCATCCTACTCATTCAGTAGCAAGAAAATTAGCTTCAGCACTAAAATGGATTCGGCTTCTGGACTACAATTGAGCAGCGAATTAATTTTCCAAGAAATGTGGCAATACTCACAAACTCAATCCTTTGAAAGTCTCACAAAGGTCGACGCAACCCTTGTAAAATGATTGAATCCGGATTCAGTTGTAAAGTCTATATGGACTGACTAGGAGGGTGGTTTTCATTGAGGTACTGACTTGAATATGAAATGAAGACACCTCTCTATGTATGTAACTGTGTGGAAGGTGCAATCAATATCAGAAGTTTCAACCTATTTAAATCAAAGCCAGATTTATTTTGATTAGTAATTGTAGACCTCTAATCGTCAACTCTGTGGCAAACTTGAGATTCTATGATGTTACGCTGACGTATCTAAATATATACAATGGACAATCCTTTGCTTTAGCTTAAAAAATAAAGCTGCATGAATGTAGTAAAGCCTGTTTATGCAATCATACATATTTATTAGTTCATTCGACATGGACTGTAATTTATGGAGCCACATCCCCCCTCGAGTTCAAACTCACGTCACACCAACATCATCATTCATACTTCAGGCTGTTGATGTGTAATGAATATTAATGATAATAAAATAATATATTGCGCGAACTGCCTCCCGAAGCACGTGCAAGATCCTTGTTGGGCCAACACTTTTCCTTACTCCTTTCCTCTGCTTTCTCCACCTTCCACTAACATTTAGCAATGTGGCAATACATAAAGCGAGACAACGTTTATGTAATGCAACCACATACCAAATAAAACAGTCAATTCAATCAAAATCCCATAAATTTATAGAGACCCTTAATACAATTTTACACATTGTACAATTATTTGGAACAACTGAACTAACAACTCAATAAAAATACCAATCAACATTACGAACAAGAAATGTTACCCTGAAAAATCATAGAAACATATTTATGACAATATTGATAGTTCATTACACTACTCTAACAATGCAAAAAAGAGTCGTATAAATTTTTGGTGAAAGTTTCATGGAGAAAGTTGTCACCGCCGTCTTGTGTGTGTGTTGAGCATTTATGCGCTTGTAGTAAAAAACCGTTTACAAAGCCTTATTCAAGCCCCTTGCGATATACGTCCGAGGCGTCTCAAAGCGCCCCGAGTCGGTGGCGCTGTACTCAATGCGTAGGGAGTTGTCCGTACATAATTGTAATGCAGAGCAGTATGAGGAAGCTAACGTATAGAAAAAATGCTCACCACATGGAGACATGCTCACAAGCTCCTCCCACGAATAGACCTTTCCTGCGTATCTCGACCTGCTCCGCATTATGACTGAAGTCTCTCCTGTATTACAAATGTGCACATGATCTTCTCTAGTTCTTACAAATGAATGTTGGCCACTGGAAGTGTAAACAGAGGTTGAGTTAGAAAAGTAAAAGGCGTAGGCCAGAGATCGGGAGTTGTTCCAAATCACTAAATCTAGAATTTGTGTGTGGTCTTGTCGTTTTCTTTGGAGTCTCCTCACAAATCTGGATTGTAACTTGTATTACAGACTGGGATTGTTTTCTTTGAAACTCTACGATTATTTATCCAAAGTTGGAAGATGATGGAGAGAAATTTTGTGAAGGTCTTGGTCTGCTTGGTTGTCAGCGTTTTGTGTGCTGTGGACGCCTCCTCTCCGGTCGTTTTATGGACTTTGAAAAGGTCAGTTGTGGTGGTTCAGATTTGTGTCATGTTCGTATTGTATTTGCTACTTGTTACTGGAAGGGAGTTCATTTTGTTACGATTTAATTTGGTTTTTAAAACAGGACCGGAGTTGGTCACGTCGAGTCCAATTTGAATGAGTTTTCATCACAGCAGTTTGCCGACCTCCTGGCATGGAAAACGGAGCAGGGGAATATTCCAATCATTGCGTTCGGGCTGGATGCGGTGAGTTGGCGCTGATTCTAATCAGCTCACAGTTTACAGTGGAGCGATAATATATGCTAGATTTTCCAGAGTGAGTTTTCATTATTATTTTGTATACTTACAGCTGAGTCTGGAAGATCTGACTCCGCAGGGTGGAATGGGATCCAGTGAACCTTTCAGAAAGCTTCGAAAGATCACAGACGCTTCGGCGGAGACATTGCTATTTCCAGCAGTGCAGTCGGCCACCGAGTCAATCTCTGTTTTGCAGAGCAAGGGCTACCAAGTGTACAAGATAAATGCGGGAGACGCACTGCCAACCCTGGAGTCGCCAAATTCAATTCTGGTTATCAGTGAGAATGTGGGCGTCAATATGGGTAAGAGAAAATTGTGGCATTCTTGTTATTTCTAGCTAGAGTCATAATTACAGCAGCAACCAATAACTGACTTGATGTGACAATCCTTTTAAACAGATGATGAAGTTTTGCGAGTGTTCTCAAAGTACACCCTGGATTACCCAAATATTGTTGGCATGCTGTGGGGCAAGAGATCAACGTGGACAGAGGAGCCGGAAGACGAGGTTAATGATATTCTTAGCAGACGTAAGCGACAAGCTGCTGAACCTAAGCAAAATGGTAGTGATCCTTTCAGCTTCAATGACAAAAAGGGTCTGTTCCTCGTGTTTCGAAGTGTGGTCTTGACCGTGTTTCATCAGCAGGATAAGTAAGGCTCCAGTTGCTCAAAAACATGTTGATATGGCGCTTTCATTTGTTTTAAAATGCTTTAAGACTTAGAAATATTTTAAAATACAATTTAATATTTTTAGGAACTCTGTTAGCTTCTCGCAAGCTACTATCACCACCGCAGCTAATGGCTCAGATATTACAACGATGACTATGTCGTTCCCAAATGTGAAGAAGGGTGTTTCAACTACGAAGTTTGATGTGATGTAAGTTGATGTGATGGCGCTTTAGAGTGTAATATTCAAGGGAGTGCTTTTTGCTATATGGGTCACTACTTTTTCTACATTTTGTTTCTGTGTGTAGATTCAATCTCGAGAAGGGGAAAATGGGCTACTGGAAAATGAAAGGGGCTACTGCATCGCTGACAGGAAGTGATATCAAGTCGTTCACATTTGACAACGTTCGACTTTCATCAGCGATAGATCTGACGGTTCCAACACATTTGTCTTTTCACTGCTCTCGTTTTGGAAGCTTTTATCCAACAGATAGGATGGAAGATACGAAGCAGAATCACACCTTTACCATAGATTTTGTGGGATTTCAGGTTAGTTAATCTAAACGAGTATTTCATGCCCATGGATGTTAATTTTAGCTGCTGCAAGGCTGGTAATTGTATTTGCAGATGCAAGCATTTATGCCAGATAGAACAGAGGATGTTTTCGCGGACTCGTACGAATGCGTGGGTTTTTTCACTATCGGCATTTGGTCCGGCATCTTTGTCACAATCATTCTCATCTCTATTCTCACATGGGGTTTGAAGATGTTGATGGACGTTAAAACAATGGACCGATTTGACGATCCCAAAGGAAAGCCAGTTTCATTCGGAGGGACAGAATAATCTCATTGCCGTACTTAGCACTTCGTTTTTGTTTGGCGCGAATGTAGTTAACCATTGACACGTCATGCGATCAAACTTGTACGCATATATGTATTTGTTTCATGCTGAACTTCTGTGAAATCCTCACAGTTACCATATAGTATAATTAATTGAGAATAGTAAAATGCCGAAGTCAGAATCTATCATATTAGTGCAGCTCTTAATGATGCATTACTGTCAGTGGAATATCAAAATTATAGTTTTGACTTGTAGTCTTTTTCTGTGTCCAAGCACGTTGATTCTGTTTTTGTACTGAACGTGGACGTGATCACACTGCGCATTTTAAAATCAAGCCTGACTACGGCAAGCGTCTATCAGAAATTTTTATCAAAATGTAAAATATCTTACGTGGCCCGCGTCGCTTCCTATAAGGTAGAAAGCGTATTGTGAAGGGCAGAACTGGCAGATTATTGTAAAACATGTGTACGTTCTTCAAAATATATGCAACTAGTCAAAATGTTGTAAGTTATTTCTGATCACATTATAGTAGTTAAAGAGTCCTGCATTTAATTCAAAAAATAGAATATATAGCCGAGAGGTAAATGTAGTCGGAGACTGATTATCCAGTTAATACTAGGTTCTTGAATAAACATTCCATTTAGTCAACACACACGTTGAGCACGAGTACTGTTTACGCTGCATAAAGGCATTTTAATCCTTCCGAAAATCGCATATCTCATATAAATACGATCGAAGAAATCACAAATATCTCTTCAACTTCATTCTCAGGCTTACAATCAACATTCACCTCCGTATATTACATATAATAAATGCTTTCTTATCTGGACTGACAACCATAGTATCAAACACTGGCTTCAGAGAAATAACAAATAATTTCACAACATCAAAAATAACACTTAACGAAATAACAATACATTAAAACATAAGTACAACAAAAGTTAGTCATTCAATATAAAACTTAAAACAAAACAGATTGAACACGCCAACACAGGCAGGATATTATGCACGGTTGATAACAATGGCTTTCGAAATGCAATTTCATAGAAAAAGTCATAATAATCTACTATTTAAAAAAAAACTATTAAAAACACATAATATAATACAAGCAGCAATGTTGTCTGTATTTATGTACACGAGAAAATTGTTTTTGTCGATACTGATACTGACAGATATTACCTATCATTGAATGAATTCAACCCTATAAAGCTTCTGAAAGTTAGAAAGCTCTAAGTCACCGGAATGGAATTGTCGCCGTTGTGAAATACTAAGAGACGGATGCAGAGAGTTTATATAGTCATGGCATGGTAAATCTCGTAACAAACTTATTATCTAATTGAGTCCGTCTCAATAAATGTTCAACTTTCGCTGCCCTAATCTAAAGCTCTATTCAAACTTAACTTTTACGCTTAAAACTGTCCACTGGATGGACTAGAAACTGAACTACTACAAGTCATAGTTTAAATAGTGCACATTTGAGTTTGTATTATTATCAGTAACGAGGCGTTAAGTGTAAATTCTTTTTGTCAGTCATTGCTTGTTTCATAGAGAGATTCCTGAAGTAGTAACACAAGTCCTAAGCAGTTAAATCAGGGCCATGCTAAACAATAAACTACTCTACACATAATTATTCTAAACAGTTGTACTTGCAAAGACATGGACGGACCTAAGACGACTTTGTAGTGCGAGCGAGGCATTTACGCTTTATTAAACTCGTCATGGAGGTTTCAAAAATGGAAATTAAGGTTGGTTTAGAAAACCACGATTGTTGGCACGACTGTTAAAGTTTCGCTAAAAGTGATCAAGAACTCATCAAGGGACTGACTACGAGAGAGCAAAAATAGTTGCCAATACGAGCAGCACTAATAGGGACATGCTTTCAAAGCTTGAAGCACCGCTGCGAAGTGTTTCCGTGTCACCTATAAACCAGCAAAACAGTGACAGTTTATACATCCTGTGTGTACTTTCTGAGATAGTGCAAAAAATTGTTGTACAACATAAAGATAATCCATGTTTTTGAGCTTCACTCCGTACCCAAGACAAACTCTGTCGCTGGCGAAGACATCTTTCCATCCCCTCCAGCTGAATATGCGAGCACTCGCAGAACATAATTCTTTCCAGGTTTCAAGTAATAAATTGTTGCTTCAAGCTTCCTTGACTCGATGGGAATGTAGGTGTCATTGGCTGTCGCAATATCTTGGTCCGCTTCCCAAATTCGAACCTAAAATGCAATAATATGATTTTTTAACTTTTGCATGCGAACATGAATTCAGAATAATCGCAAGGGACACGGACCTTGTAACCGGCTAAGGTTTCTTCTTCAATTGACGGAGCCACGTAACGCCACGTCACTACAACGGTGCTCAAATCTAATGCCTTGACATTCACTGCCGTGGGTGGTTTCTGTGGAGCCTTCTTCAGCGTCCGCTCTGTACACATAAATATGATATTTAGCTTGATCATATACTTCATAAGCCAGGAACTACAATTTTGATATGACTTTCTTACCGAATATAGGTTCACTTGCAGGACCAGGACCGGCTTTATTGTAAGCCATTACTTGAACATAGTAATAGGTGTTGGGTTGCAGACCCAAAATCAGAGCCCAAGGTCTGTCAGGAAAACGACTCAAATAATTGATGGCATCCGTGTCATACAGATTATTGTCCTTCTTGTGCCAGTAACGAATCTGGTAGTGCAAACAATTAAAAACATCAAGTCACACTTCTGCACCATGTCAAAATTCACGGCCGTAGACTAACCGGAGTGCATAATGAAGACATACCCGGTAGCCCAGCAACTCGCCTCTAATCTTTTCTCTGGTCTGCTCCACAGGAGTCCACGTCACGTTAATTGCCGTTGAGTTATACGGCTTTGGAGTGACAATGGTGGGCGTCGCCTGAGGCATATCCTCGGCAGTGTATGCGGTGGAAATATTAGAAATGGGTCCGGGACCAATGTCATTGAATGCCTGAAAGATGCGTGATCAGTGTTATATAAATTGCTGAATGAGTTCTGTCGCAGAATTATATCAATCAGAATTCATATCGTATTTGCAATACCTGCACTTTAACTTCGTACAAGGTGTAATAATATTGCGAAGGAACCGACACCACGTGAGAGTCCGTGTTGCCCCATTTTCGAATCACAACAAATTGGAATTCTTCCTCTGCGTCTGTTCTGTAGCGCCTCCAGAAAATCTTGTAGTAAATTCCAGGACCATTCTGATCTTGAGGCGGTAGTGCCTAGTTAATACAAGAAAGGCTTTAAACATTTTGTTTCCTGTATATAAATACTTTGGTCATACTTTAAACACTTACTTTCCAAGTAACAGTTAGGGAATTAGTTTTTCCTCCACCTCCACCCACATTGTCTGGAGCCTTTGTTGGTCTGGCAGGTAGCGTGTTATACTGTGGCGAAGGAGCTGAAGGAGGACCGTAACCGTACTCATTCGCTGCAATGACTCTGAATTCATACGTACACCAGGGCGACAACACATTTGCAATTCTAATCTCTTTCCTGTTTGCTTCCCTACCAATCCTACTACCTAATACTGGTTGGGCGTCATAAGCGGTCACATCTAGAAGATAGGATAAATGAGAATAATAAAACTGGAGTGCTTTACATAAAAATGAGAGACGGAGAATAACAGTACCAATCAAATAATTTACGTACTTTCAACAAGAACATGCCAAGTTTTCTCCCATTGAGTCCTACCCTCGATAGTGTACAAATACGCCTGAGCTCCATTCATGGCACCATCCGTCCACATAATGGTGGCGTTAGCTGCTGTGAGACTGATCGCTTCGACTCCCCCAGGAGGACCAGGCGGTCCGCGAATTTCTATCCTGGCACTGCTCCTCAGTCTTCCCACCCAAGTGGTCACCTCACACTCGTAGTCGCCTCTATCAGCCATTGTGAGGTTGAAAACTTCCAAGTAGCCCGACCTTGAGTCCATGCGGACGCGATCAATGGTCTCGTTTATCCGTAGTCCATTATGCTTCCAAATGTACGCTACATCTAAGGCTTCATCAGCGTCCGCCCTACATCGCAAAGAAAGCTGCGATCCCACAGCGGACTGCATTCGATCCGGTAATGATTCGATTAAAACAGGGCCTCTCAAAACAGTGAGACGTCCTGAACTCTCTGCCATGCCCAAATTGTTCTGGGCTATACAGGTGTAAATTCCTTGATCTTCTCTGGACACTGGATTAATCAGTAGTGATCCGCTTGGAAGGATCTGCCGTCGACCTCCAGTCCCTATCATGTTCCCATCTTTTCGCCATGTAAACCTAGGTCGAGGTGCTGCTTCAGGATTGCAGCGAATTGTCACGTTACCTCCTTCAGCACCAAGTATTTCAGGGTCAACGGGACGTTTCTTGAAACTTGGGCGTAATACTAGAAAAAATTCCAGAAAAATCGATGGCGTAAATAAGTTGTATTTCAATATGTATCTTTGAATCCTAACATTGTGGTCAGGGACAAATAGAGGAACTCACTCAACACTCGTAGCTGTCCTGACGAGTACCTAGCAGCGAGAGAATTATTGGCGCGACACTGGTACATGCCAACATCTCTCTCTTCATCCAGTTCTCTAATGGTTAGCACATTGTCTTGAATAATATATCGACCAACATCTTGTATTGGCATCGTTTCCCGAGTTAATGGTTTCCCGTTCCTATACCACTGGTAAGACACTCCCGGAAGGCCGAATGCTTCACATTCCCACGTCAAATCGGATCCTCTGTCCATATGCTTATCACCAATTGGCTCCAGAAATTGTGGGGCAGCTGTCAATTTTTGAATCAATGTCAGATTGACAATTAGCGACATGAACAAAACTTACAACACACTTGCTCTATTTCGCTGTCTTACCTTGAATACTAAGTGTGACAGAACTTTCGATAAACAAGCGACTGTTTGTTGCGCGACATGTATATTCTCCTTGGTCTTCCACTTTGACGTCCTTTATGGTGATGACACGATTGTAATTAGACAAAATAACGTTTCTTGGAAGCCCCAGTCGACTTCTTGTCCAGTTGTATGACGGCACAGGGCTGCGTTATTAAATACATCAACCAATTGAAAGATAACTGAATAAATAACATTAACTAAATGGTGTGTGCTTTTTAATTTTCGGTCTTACTATCCAAATGCCACGCATTCCAAACGAACCGTGTCGCCAGCTTTGGGAGATTCGGGGAAAACTTTTGGAAAATTATTCGGAAATTTGAGTTGCTGGTGATTACCTAAAGCATTCAACAAAACATCGGGCTATATTATAATCTATTGTTGATAATTATTTGTAGCCTAAAACGAAGAATTCTGTGTTACCATGAGGAACAACTCTGAGGGGGAACAAAGGACCATTCCTGCCGGACGCTGAATCAACACTCTGAACGCTACAACTATAATTGCCAGAATCACTCATGTCAACGGAGGAAATGTAAAGATTGCCGTCGTACGACACAAATACTCGTTGATCTTCTTCCAGGAAGTTTGGAAAGAAAGTCCGAGACCAATAGTAATGAATGCCTAAAAGAAAAGCCAAATGATAAGTTAATATCTATATAAAGTGAGACATAAATTGATAGAGTTTATTATAAAAGTTAGAATCGTGATTTACTGCAGACATTGTAGACGACAATATAACATTCGAATGAGGCATGTAGACTTGCTAAAAATCAACTTACGACAAGGACACGTAGCTCAGAGGAATCGTACGAGAAATGTCGAAAACTTCTGACTTTGGCTCACGAATGAAATAAGGTCCTTTTGGGATTTTCTTCGGATCCGTCACTTCCAGCCCATAATCAAAATCTCTAGAGTCCACGAGCAAGTACGGCACTCGAGAGAGAGGAGCTTCACAAATATACTGAAGGGGCTCTAGACCGTGAACTCTGAGCAATCCCCATAGGTTACGTCGTTCTGAAAAGCTGAATAAAAAATTATATGCCATGTTATCCTAAATTCATCAGTTTAAGTCGTATCTGATCTTGTTGATGTACACGACCTTTCCGTACCTGTAAGCCAAGTAGTTCAAGGGAATATTAGAAGTAGGAAATGGCTGATCCTGCAAGAAGGCTTGGTCCATACCACTCATATGAGTCCCATCAGCGTTTGTCCAGGTGCCTGGGGAGCCTTCCCTCGTCGATACATACCACGCTCGATGTTGAGAATCAGTAGCAAGGAGCTTTCGAACAATATAACTGTGCTCTTCCATGTTATTCAAGCTTACGAGATTCGCCTCGTTTCCATATGCCTGCAAATCAAGATATTGAATTCAAATGTAAAATGAAAATCTTCTTGAGGAGCTTGCTATTTTCAAGACAAATACCTGACAAACTCGTTGCGCCTCCAAACGAGTGTGCGTAGTGGATTGAACAAACTTGTAGCACGACTCCCGGAACATCACCCACCTGGGAAGACATCGCTTCTCCTCATTCCCACTAAACGTAAAGCTAGGATCGCTGATGTCCAACCTTGGCGTAAACGAGCCAAACGGATCACGGCGCGTTGAAAACGTATTGTATGGATCCTGACGGTCACGGTTTGGATCAAACGGTCGAGGTTGTTGTTCTCTTGTAGGATCAAATGGGTTGTTATTACTGATGTCAACGGGATTGGGATTACTGAACGGATCTCGTGGAGGCTCCCGCTGCTGAGGATTTCCGAAAATGTTATTGTTCGTCACCGGTGGGAAAGGGAAATCATCCCTTCGCTGTGCAACAACAACAGTGAACAGGAAAGCGACGAGGAAGAAGATGAGTAATCTCGCCATACTGGCAAAATTAAGACCTGAAACATTCAATATTGGCAGTTACTCTCGTTATAAAAACTATATAATACGAAAAAAGACTTGCATACCTGGAGTCAGGAATTCACTTTTCCTGAGATTAAAAACTAATTAACAGCGCCACACACTTGGACAGCATGCCGGAATACAGGTATAAATCATACTAAAACTTTTTGGCAAGGAACACTTTGGAACTGTATCTCGTTGACTTTGAGGCAACTTCTTTAAAGCATCTTTCTCCCCTTGTACATTCGTCAGGTGCGGTGACCAGGTAATGTGTCGCTAGCAATGCTTATTAACCTTCTCACCTAACTCAATCAGTAATTAAGCTAAACACCGGACATTAATTCGCCACTGGACAGGTGGAAAAAAAATGGGCGAAACACTGAGCCAGGAGCAATGCAGTCAACAATGCAGGTTGAAATGAGTCACATATCATCAACGGGTTGAAGAATACATAACAACAATACTATACATATACCATTCGTTTGCAAACAACGGAAAAGCTTTATGTTCCTTCATAACATGGACGCATGTGTCTATGTAAAAACGAACGGACGAGAGTTGACTTGACGCTTTTTTTACCTGTTCCTATGTCCTCCCTCACTTCTGCCGCTTATACCATTTTCATCGTCAATCTCAACATCATCATCATCACATTTTGGCCATTGGCTTTTTTAGAATCGTCAGCCACACCTTGACAACATAGTCAGCTAAAATAAACTTCAATACGAAACGAGTACACCGAAAGAACCATTAGATCATCACCAACGTACCTTTTTACAGGTAACATTATTATATGAGACAGGTTGGCTGAAGACAAAACTTCCATTGTACTCGACTCTAGAATTGTGCTTTTTTAGAGGAGAGAAGTCAAAAAAGCATTCCTCAATTCATGTAATGCTTTCCTCCTTTTTCATGTTGGCATTGGCAACATAACAAAAACTGGATCCTGTTCAGTGCGTATGTAACAGCATTGCGGAGTGTGTCTACACAACCCCTTCAGTTTTCATACGAGCATGTTGCGGTTCAATCGAAATTGTCGGATTGAATATGAAGCATTGTTGCGGTCATCACACACCACTCTGTATTAGAGTTACAGTGAGTGTAGCCAGGTAATTGGATGATTTTGACTTTTTTACGAACACACATACTTTATGCAACATACTCGCTAGAAGCATGGAAAGGCTCTTCCAAGTTTCCACTTTCCATTAGTTCAATTCTAAAATACACAACCATCATTCATATACGTACAAGTGTACAATGTAGAAAAGTATCATTTTTTGTGAGACGCTCAAAAGCAGGGAAGCGTAATGGTGAAAACAAACATCCATGCTGAAAATCTTTTTAAAATGTATAATAGGACTTTTGTGAGCTTAGGATTGTTCATGAACACAATGTCATGCTTAGGATGATACTCCTGAAGATACGCGTGTATCAACATTAGAAAAATGGGGAAGAAAACTACCTGTTACACTCGAATTCGAGTGATGCTGCATTCGTTCATGCAACAGTTATGTAATGCACAGGATTCTATGATATGGGATATGAAACCCATCTCTCGTGTTGATACACATGTACATTGTTGTGCACCATAAAGAAAAGCGGATTACTTTCCACTACATCCTATAGTTGGAAGGGGAACCTACATGCTTGATACTACTCATTTGAGTGGCTCTCTACATTAACTTGTCTCTTCTTTTCGGTATTTTGGCCCTTCCAAGCAGCAAAGATTGTCAGATTCATATATTCTCGCCTGCAGGACTGGGATGCAAGTTGTATCATACTACAACCAGCTAAATTCAGCCCGACGAAACAAAGAGTTTGAGCTCAAAGAGTCACTCCCATCTCTACCAGAATACGGTTTTACATTTCCTAGCATGCAAACTGTAACCAGAAAAATAACAAATTGTTTATAGCGACAGAACCGTGTAATTTTCTGGAAACACCGTTTTGAGAGCCCGTACAGAAGAAGTAAACGGTATTTGATTTAATGGATTATCAGTGGCATATTTTAAACTGGATAACTATAGGTGGAAGCCAATTTTTAAGTGGTATTATCAAAATGTTTAGCGCAGGATGACGGCATACACAATTTCATATGAGCCAACGAGGAAATGCAAGTCGCATGATATGTGTAGTTAAATATTTGAAGTTGTAGCTTGTTTGTAATTTTACCGATCCATCACACACTTACCTGAAACAGTCCAATTTTCCGTTCTACGCAAGCAAGTAATACATACTAAATTCCAAATCAAAGTCCGTAATATTTTGTTGCTATACTGATCGTCCAGTATAAATTTAGATTACACCGGGATTATCATCTTGTTTTACAAATTATGCGCGTTCATAAAACTCCAATACCTACTACTTGCTTATTATAATTTTTTAACAGCCTGATATGTTGGTTGACAGTATGTATTTATGACAGTATGTGCTCTCCTTACGTTGCACGTCGTATTTACACAGTAATAAGAGTAATAACTACATACGTTGCTCCTTGAAAGCTGCTCAATGATGTCAAGTGACATATGCACTAACTAAAAAAGTATGGTAAAATTTCTTGCAAATACTGTTAACACTGAGGGTGATGCAAAAATGTTTTTACAAAATGTAATGCAATTTCCTATCAGAAGTTCATACGACAATGTGTGATGCAATAGATGCGTCAGAAATATATGACCAAGAAGTCCAAGAAGTGAAAGAACACAAAAAGTTTTTAGGTTATAGAGAATTTCGGGAGGAAGTCCAAAATCGAGTAGTTGATCGTTTCCAAAAGTCGATTTCCGAGGGATAGGATACCTAGAAAGCAAGATGCGTCTCGTCAATAGTTATCTCAAAGGCGACAAAAATTCGATTGCTTGTCAACTCGGAAGGACGCCTTTTATATAGGGCTCCAAATCAGGTTCCCTGCCTGTCAGGACAATTCGGGTAGGTTCAGGTAATCACCACCCCTGAATTGATTTTTTTCCGCTGCCTGAAATACACCTGAGTGTCAAAGATGAAAGCAAAATATTGTAAAAAATATTGGGGGGATAGTAACGAAATTCAAGACTGACGCATCTAGCTCCTATTTTCGGCACCTTTATTAGCAATTTACCAGCTTTTCTACCGCTACCTGCCCTCCTCTGAGGAGCGATACCTTTATGGTGCTCAACTTCATTCAGGCATGCGAAAATTCATGTTCCGATTTGAGGGTCTGGACTCTGGAGCATCCTTAATTAAAATAATACAGGAATCTGAAAAGCATCTGCATCTGGTAAAAATTACAAGCAAACAAAATATAGCTCTGATTTTGCGGCATGACCTCAACAACGATGAAGTGTTTCTTATGCATAAGGACTTTTTTCATTTAATTAGGTAGATTCGGCGGTTTTCATACGGCTGGCCGAAAAACCGACCGAATACTGGTAGTCTTCGTCCCATGTGGGACTGCTTGACTGTAATCTGAATCATAGCCTACTTGATATTATAGGCCGGCCATTATTCGATG
>JAHZMW010004375.1:0-41067 GCA_027743745.1 Alloscopus bannaensis | reverse complement strand
GAATATGGCAGCCCCTGATGCATTATACGCACCATGATAATAAATACATATAAATTGCAAGCGAGTGCCATATTAGATTGCCATTCTTCATCTATTGTGCTTATCGTTGAAATCAATCGACTTGTCGTAAGTTTAGGTTTCAGAATGCCTAAAGCAAGAAAACATAAATTTACAACAAAATTTAAATTGGAAGCAGTGGAATTAACAGAAAATACAACTAAAAATGGAACCGCACGTCAACTAGGTGTGAACCTACGTCAAATACAGAAGTGGTGTCTTTAAAAAAATCAGCTTGGTAAGCTCTTGCGATAAATTAGGGCACTCAGTATCCTCACAGAAGCACGGTTGAAAAACGACAATGTGGACAATGTTGTTAGTTTCAATATTCATTACCTAAGTCAATCGATTAGAATGTCATTTTGTACGGTTTGTTGTTACACAAATAAACCTATGTTTAAAGTTTTGGCAGTCCTCTAATTCTGGCAGGGGGGTCAAAATAAATTTTGCATAATTATGGCAGCTGCTATAATGGGAAGTGTTACGGTATTCACCGCATGTGTATCGTGTATACAATCGCATATAATTGAGTGATAGCAACCCAATTAAATTGAAATGCTGTGAAATGTGGAACAAAAATTAGGGATCCATTTTCACACATTGACACGTTGTTCATATACTTTAGTTCATATTATTTGTTTACACACGTTTTTTATGATAACGGCAGCAAGCATGCATAAATATATTGTGAATTTGTAAAAAATAACAAAAATAGATTTAAGATGTCTGCGCTCCTGCTCCTACATGCAGCAGCAAAAGCAGAGATGAAAAAACATGGAGGTCACGACATCACACCAACCCGTCCACTCTGCTGCCTCAGCCTCCCCGTAAAATGATTCAACTTCGACAGCCGTAGCCTTCAAACCTTCGTCGTTAATTTGGTTTTGCAAACGAGATGCCTTTTCAAACGACATTTTTGTCAGACTTAATAAGTCTGCTGCTCCATCACGAGAGTCTAATTTAGACCCTCTTTGTTCAAAAAAATAATGCAACCTTGAACCGGTCCTTCTGGGTCCAAAAGATCAGATCTCGGCGGTTGGTTCAAACAGGCACTCAGTATTTCTTCCTGATAAATTGTAATTTTAAAATCGATAAAATAAAATATTTCCGGTTTTATAAATATGTGTAGAAAAAAAGTACCGGTGAAACTGGAGGCAATTCTAGGTCTTCAGGCTCCATATCACGGATGGTACTGGGGAAAGCCCCTTCATCCGTTTCCAAACACGGCATGATTTTTACAATTCGATTGCCGGGATCGGTGTCAGACTCGGACGCTATCATCTCTACCTCCATGAAATGGTTAGACCGCTGCAATTTCCAGCTCGGAATTTTCCTCACAGTTTTTGCTACCTCCAGCAGGTCTGCCGGGCTAAACCTGATAATATTTGTATTTATACAATGAATCATTTAAAAATGTAGTGGAATAATAATTCACAAATCAAGTACACATACCCGTAAGTGCTTAGTTGAAAGCATTCCCAATACTCATTGGCAATTTCAGGAACTACGTCAACTCCTCGGAGCATTGATTGGAAAATGATTTTTCTGTCTTCTGATACCGGAAGCGGAATAAAAATGTATTTTTTGAATCGTCGCCTGCGAAAATTTTACATCAACTTTTAATAATATAAAGTTTTTAATTAGAAGCAAGGAGCACTACACACGAAAAGCAAATCTTAAAAATGGAACATTTACCAAACAGCAGAATCGATTTGGTCCGGGTAGTTAAAAGCCATAAACAAATAAACTAGCTTTGTTCCATTTTGACCCTTTTTCATAGCAGCATTGTTAAAACGATTCACTTCATTCGTTTGAACCAAAAACTCAGCAACTTGTTGTTTAATGGCTTCGGATTTGGTTTCCATTCTACATGTCAAAAGAGTTTCCATTTCATCTAAAACATCAAATCATAATCAGTATTTTCACACTTAGATCCTGGAAAAAATTACATGGCCATTGATTTTATAAATTTTTTCATGTCGAATGAAGTACATAATATATTTACCAAAAAACAGCTTGCACGGAGCATTCTCCTTGACCATCGCAAAAACGTTTTCATTTTTAAAACATTGTTTTAAATGTACTGATCCATGTTATCGGATACTGAGACGGTCAAAAACTTGCATCCCAACCCAAAAGCTACTGTTTCACAAAAAACGGTTTTCCCTATCAAAGTAATAAAACAAACATCAATTATTGCTGCAATAATAAAATAATACTAAATAAGTACCAGTTCCCGGAGGACCGAAGAAAAAGCAAATGGTGGAGGATGGGGTGGTGGGAAAATATTTTCGCATTTCAATGGCATCGATGACGGTTTCTTGTATTTATCTTTTTTGGATTTCATAGCCCATGATTTCCTCAAATGTCGACAGGGGCTTGGACGTTTCCCTAGTTAGTTTTTCCATGGCATCCTTTTTATAGTTGTTGCCAACATGTAGTTTTTGGTTCGCATGGTTCTCAGAAGTGCCAGTTCGGGCTTCCTCATTTACTGTACCAAATCTACCGAAAATAGTTAAAGTGCCATCAATAATATGAATCACATAATTTTAAAGCTGAGTTCACATAATATTAAAAAGAGTTGAGTATTTGTTATTGTTAATGCCCAAATTTTGCCGGATTCTTCTAAAAAACGAACGGAAAAAACAAATTATTTTGGTCACCGTATTTTATGTTTCGAGATATGGTGACCTCGATTTCATGCAAACGATTTTTGAAATCCAGGCCAACCCGTTGCATTTCTTTAAACATCGGATGTTCAGGTCCAGCGAGGGTGCACGCTGTAATTAATTATGAGAATATACGCATGGAATATTGTATTTTTATTTGTAAATATCTGAACGTCATGCGTCTTTTAACTTTTTGTGAAACCTTTCACCTATTTCATTTTACTTTCGTGAGGTTTCAGGTTTCACGTACATTTTTTTTGCTTTCCCCATTGCCAAAACAAAGAGTCCGTGAGCGTATGGGAAGCCTACTGTCCTCAAGCTCATTTCACAATCGGCTTGTTTTCCGAGAAGCAACACGTGCTGCAACAGCGCTTCGACAATTTTTTCTCGCTTTTCCTCTGCCGCTGCAGCAGCTCCGCTTCCACTAGCCCGATTTTCGAGCACATTCTTTCTTGGATTTTTAAAAATTCCGTCTGTATCGTTTGAAACACTTTCAAAACTGGTACTGCTGTCGACACTTTGCATTTTTGGATTTAATTAATTTATAATTAGCAGTGGTCAAAAATGACAAAAGTGACAATATAAATTGAAGGTACAAAAATATACTTGTGTATAAGCTTTAAAAATGTAGTTTGTCAAGCTGCATTAGCATAATGTCGATTTATTTTGTCAGTGTGACAAGACAAGGGAAGGAGCCGTGTAAGGTAAGAAGAATTGTGAAAAAACTCCACATCCTCACGTGCACACAGCAAAAGAAATCAGCGAAGATTGCACGCAAATGCTTTGGGAATGTAAATATATTACGTCAGCTACTCTGGTAGGTAGGTGGGTCATTCTCAAAAATCTGACCAGGAATGACGGGGTGGGTGGGTACCGTTTGGAAAAATTAAGTCTGCAAATAAACTGAAAAAATCGAGGATTGAGAAGGGGAAAGTTTATAAACTGCAGAAACCACTTCAGCTGCAATTGACAAAGGCGTAATAATATGCACCCTGAACCCTCATAGGTGTGCATACTGCATACATACAACTGGGAAATAACAGTCATCCAACTTTTTTAGTGAACTGTGACAAGAAAAATAATACAGACAGTCTTAGTGCCAAGCCTTAGTGTGTGGAGGGATCACATTCTATATTTTTCGGAGAAATAATATTAATCGATGACTAGTTTTCTGCGTACATAACGACACTCATTTTCCTGTTGTCAATTTTCCATGAATTAATTTTTTTTTTAAATTAATTTTACTTAAAATCATAAAATTTGCCACCCTCACACACTACTAGGCACTAAGCTTTCTGTATGAGGAAATGTAATATCTGGACGGAGTATGACGTCAGATTTAGGTGGTAGGTGTATGGGCTAGCTGAATACATTAAAAATGATTAGGAGGTCGGTAGGTCCAAAAATCCAATTTTTGTGCTGACGTAATATATTAACGTTCCCTCTTCTGTGTCTGTGTGACTCTTCCAGCGCTAGACTTCACACATTTCATCTTACAACTTAAAATGTAAGCTATATTATATACTTACAATCGTATAAAACAAACAATATTGGTTAATCGTTGGTACCAAGCTCCTCGACGAGCTTTCTTTCCAAATCCTAACCCGTTTGCGAATTCCTCTTTGGCGTAATTACATAAATGGTTGTACGCTTCCTCTTGGTGGTGGTGTTGGATTACTTGATGACATCATACATGGCGAAATATCTTCCAAACTGAGATAAAAAACGAATCACGTCCCGTAAGCAGTAGCGTCATAAGGATGAGGTGTCCCGTGAATCTCGGGGTACCTCTTCCATATGAAGCTGCTGTGGCCCCTGGATTAGTTTATGGTTAAAAAAATTACAATCTATTTGTGTAGTTTATAAAGTATAGCAAATTTGAAAGTAGAAAAGTCGCTATACTAAAAAAGTGGCGGTATAAGAGTTAAAAAATCAATGTAATATATGAGTGCATTTCGTAAATGTACAAATACTAAATATCATAGTGTTTATCCGCATGCACATCTCTAGATATGCATAGTGTTTATGCGCATGCATATCTTCCTTTTCGCTTGCATGAATTCCTACTTAGGCTATGCTTGCTTTTTATTTTTAGCATCATTGCGCTATTTTGTATCTGCATCAGTGAAAAGTTTTTTTTGAGGAGTATATTTTTCGGAATTCCGGACTCATTTGATTTTTTAAAAGGCAAGCGTGACTCGTTATTTAAATACAAAAAATAATAAAATCCTAAAAAATAATGAGTCAGCCACCAAGTGTATTGCGGTGCATGTCCTGGTTACAATTCTACCAGACAGCAAAACTTACTGCGTCATTTTAATAATTCTCATGGTGGTCGTACAGCCTATGAAAAACCGGGCGCCGGGACAAGTACACTTCATAGTTTTTGAATATGTTAATTTGATTGTATGAATTTACTACGCAATTAAGCCACAAAGTTTTATGCTTTACAAACGGAAAATGCTTATATTTATATAATGAACATATTAGTATATATAAATGTTGATATATTCCAGTCACAGCAAGAAACCAAGCGACAAAATGAACAGAAACAAAAAGAGCAGCAGAAACGCCAGCGTCAAGAAGAACAACGTTTTCCTGATGAGGAGGAGCAGCGTCAGCGGGAAGAGAAGGAGCAGCGTCGGCGGGAAGAGGAAAAGCACCGTCAGCGGGAAGAGGAGGAGCACCGTCAGCGGGAAGAGGAGGAGCGTCTGCGGAAAAAAAGAGGAACAGCGGTTGCGGGAGGAAAAAGAAAACCGTCAGCGGAAGGAGGAGAAGCAGCGTCTGCGGGAAAAGAAGGAGGAGCGGTTCAACGAAAAGGCGCAGCGGGAAAAAAAAGAGCAGCGTCTGAACGAAGAGGCTCAGCGTCAACGGGAAAATATGAGCAGCGGCAAGAAGTGGAGCAGCGGCAAGAACAACGGCAGCGGGAGAAGGATGAGCAGCGTCAACGGGAAGAGGAAAATCAGCGTTTGAAAAACAATCAGTCGCAAAGAGAAAATCAGCGGCATCGCCAAAAAATTGCAGAGTGGGAACGTTTCAACGATGAATTTCCGCAAGAACAAATAGACTATGATTGTTTTCATAATGATGAAGTACTTATGGACTACATGAATACAGATGATGCCAGCTATGCAACTCCAAAAGGTGAGTATTAACTTCAATTTTAATTCATGGAATTATTGAAATTTAGAATACGCTGTTATTATTTTTATGCTGCTTTGGTTTTTCAAAACTGCAAGAAGCTGCCGGCAACTTTGACAAGACGGAATGTTTGAAACACGCCGCAGCTGCAGGAACGTCATCGCGACAAAAAATTCAAGCACATCTAAATAACGGTAACGATTGGAATTTGATCCGGAATACGAAGAAACGAGCGAAAATAAATTTGACAATATTAATTCAAGACTAGATGAAATATCAACTGCAATGCCGTATTTAAATACCGCAGAGAGATTAGGCTCTGAAAAAGTTCTGAACAAACTAAACGAGATGCACAAAGAAATTCAAGAAATGCGAAAAAAAATTGACGCGCAAAGCAAGCAGTCGGCTACCATTCTACAATCTCAGCATTCAAATGAAGAGCAAGTATTGACTACTTCCACAAATGAAACCGATATGGATCAACGCTATGCTTCGGCAAGACTTAGAGCCGCAAGAGCCTCCAAGTCTCTGAAAGATGTACTGAGTCACATGTCTGAATTTGATTTTCCTTATTCCGACTTCCCTGACGGGATTTACCTTAAAACCTGCATCACGCCTTTGGAAAGCGTCGGGGCCCAAAAACAAAGCGGTGTCCTTCATTACGATTTCATTTATGGAGAAGATTTCACGCGATCAAAAACGCAACCTAAAGAATTTTTCGTCCGGTTTGAAGAATTGGGACCGAAACTATCCAACCCTTTACAGTTTACTCCACAATCGTGAGGATGATTTGTTAGACAAAATGAATAACGTATTTATTGTTACGGACGTTGCGGGTTTGCAAGATGTTTATGAAGAAATAGCTAAATTTTCCCAGACTCCTTCGGCGGCGATGTACTCCTTGAGCGACGTCTCCGTATATACCTCAAAAGTAAAGTGGGACTATCCTGGCTGGCAGGATATGACAAGTTCTCATTGGCTGAGCCGAAGCTAACACATGGAAACCGCAAGTGCCACCGGTCTGCATTAGTAAACCCGTCTAAAAAACGGTCCAAGGTGCAGTTTTTTGTTCCTGAAAACGAGGGATTACATTTTCTCGTAATTCTAAGGAAAACTCCAGATCGCCACTGGCTTTCCCATTGATCACTGGTTCACGCAAGCTGTCGTAAACAAAACACACGTTTTGTCGAGTGTCAAGTAAGAGGAGGATTCAATGGTCGTTCCGTCTCAATGCATGCATATAAATCAGTCGTTCTCCGTTTGCATTTACAGGCAAGAAGTTCTCGGTGTGATAATAACGCGTACAGGAGTTTCCGTCAATTACTTGGCGTTGTGAAAAAACGTGAATTGGGTCAATAGTTTCAATTAATGGTGCTGAATTTGTCGATTTTAAGTGCAACAAGTACGCGTGAATGATGGAGTCTTCGAGCCAATCGCTGTGAAAACAAATCTGAAGCCTAAAGGGTCACAAGCGGAATAGAAACCAATACAGTGACTTTATGTAATGATTGATGAATTCTCTTAATTGCTTCTTCTTTTTTTGTGATGGAACTGGAGGTGTTGTATGTGTTGCTTTAGCCATTCGTTTCCGTCTTTGCCATTTTTCTTCTTCAAGAATGCTGTGCTGAGATGCGTGTTTGTTTGAACTTGCGTAGACTGGTTGCCTTGACCGTTTTCTGTTTAAGCACAATTTTGATTTTTTTCCGGTTGCCTCAGTTGATTTGATTTGATTTTGAGTTTCGTTCAATCCCGTCGTAAAAAGTGGAGCTATACTGTCGCGCTGACTTTGCTGTATATTAGATCGATTGTCTTCCGGTTGTACGATTTTTAAATTTATTCGTGAGGCGGCTTGCTTAATCCTTCAGGAATGGTAATCGTATAATGCTCTCACACACGCTGTGAAATCGACATTTTTGTTCATTAAATAGCATGTCTTTAGTGTGCGAAACTCGGACTCCACGTTTACATTTGAAAGATGTAGGTGAGGAGACCTCCCAGTAACGTTCACAATGGCACTCCCCCAAAACATATAGTAAGCTACATAGTGTTCCATGAGCTGAAGAATTTTTCGATCGTCTATGTCCAAAAATTTCCCCACAGTTTCACGGAAAACTGTGAGAAATGAAGATTTATCTTGTTGGGAAATGGACGGGAGTTCGTTGTCAATCTCAATTTCCGTATCCAAATTTTCGATTTCGGCGTCTTCGTCAAGCCTGAACTTCGAATTTCTTCTTCGAGGTTCTTCGAAGTTTTCATCCCCAATTTGTTTTGATCCGAACACTTCTCCAACCATTTTGCATGTTTTGATAAATTCAGTCAAGTTTGCGCTTTCCTGACATTTAGCCGTTTAGCATGGCTAGTTTTTTTCTCTCGATTTGCGGAAGTCTAGCCAAAATGCTTGGACAGTAATCGACTGAATGCGTTGTACACGTGACTGACACACACTACAATCACGGTTCTGTCATGAGGAAACTCGTTGCCGTTTTTTAAAACCTCCCAGCAAGTTCCATAATAATCCTCTACTTTTTGTGTATTGAAAGCCGCAAGTGCTGCATTGATGTAAATGAAACTGAAATCCATAAATGCGATGTCACAGATTGGTTTCTTCGATGAACTGACTCGTTGATAATCTCCTTTTAGTTTTAGAAGGATTATTTGCAGATCCAGACATTTGTTGCGTTGGCTAAGCATGCATCCTAAAGGAAATGTGACAATCTGACTTTGGTTTACTACGACTTGGTGAAGTAGAAACTGTTGCATGCCTTCATTTTTAGTGCAAGATCCTGTAGCATCCCAATGCATTATTACGTATCCCAATCTTCTGGTAGCTTTAATCAACATCAAACTGTTGTAGTCGTACATATGTATGCACACATCAGGTACCCATGTGTGGTAATCTTTTTGAATAAACCCAGGGACAGCCATTTCGGGGTTGTGATTTCTGAGAATATGAGAAAACAATTATTAGAAAAGCTGTAAGTTTTTGTCACCGTCTTCACTTTGTATGACTAAGCTTTAATCGTTTAAAACAATATTTGTAGGTCAAACTTACGTTTTTTCACGCCCACGCATTTATGCGTCATACATTTATACATACGTTTGTATTCGCCTACGCGTATTTTGTACAATATATATCTTCCTGCTAATAAAGACGAGAGCACTCTTTTCCTGTCATTCTACACCAAAAGTAAATAATCTTGTATTGGTCACTCTCCTTTCTCACATACCTACTTCCAATCCCGCAACCAACTACAGAAGCTCATCCCAACTAGCACACAATAGTAGCAGGAATATTGTGACACTTTATTTATTTTATTTTATGTGGACTAACTACAATACGAATTGTTTTAGCAGTATTATTTTTACTTTCTCCATGTTGCAAAAAGATGATCAACTTCGTCCTTTGCGCAATTGTGTGTGCGGTCAAAGTTCAACGCCTCGCTGCGTACATCCGGATGACGTGCTCGCTTTTCACAATAAAATTTCTATGCAACGCTCGTAGGGATGGAAGATGGGCAGCATGATTCAGGATAGGTCTGATTCTTTTTGTTGATGCCAACTTTTCTCGCAGTTCTCGGCGTTGTTTTCCTTGTATTGGTCGGCCTGTGTTTTTGGTTTGCTTCAACTGGAAACAACCAATTGATTGAACACGGCATATTAAAGGACTTGATTTAGACGTCTCACGCACCGTGTTTACTACACTCTCCCAGAGGTCTCGGCGAGTCTCGACAATTAAAGGAGCAACAACCAAGTAATTTCTTGGCTAATATGAAATCCCCACTTTCTAGGAATGAACCGGTTTGATATACGAGGCAAATTTTCTTCTTTGATAAATATATCAAAGGCTACAGGTGGTTGAAATTTCAACACCTCCGGCTTAATGCCAAGTGCTTTATACAAGTCAAGTTTTGCTTTTTGTATTTTATTTTCTGTCCAGCACAAATAATTTTCGTTTTCTAATTCCGATGTTACTACTTTTTTATTGGGTGACATCGTGTTTGCAAGCACGAAGTATTTCCTGAAAAATGGCATCGTTGGTGAAAGTCGTGCAAAAAGTTTTCATTTTTGAAACCCATGTTTCTAATTCTTGTGCTCCCCCTCTTTTTAAACTTTGTGTCCACATTATTTTTCTAGTTAAACAAATACCTTCGCCAAAACTGAGTTGTTCGTATTTCTGCCCTTAGGTTATCAACTTGTATTTTGGCAAAGCAGTATTTATTTCCATGTTCCATAACGTAAGTTATAATTCGTTTACGAAGAATCGCAATGTTTGCATTACATTTTTTGATTTTGTTGTTTTATATTTTGTTGTTGTTTTTCGAACAAGAAACCGAGAGTTTGCTGTCCAAATTTTGGATGTGCACGTCGATCAGTCGGAGATTGTTTGATTCCGCGTTTTCATTTTTGTCACAATTTTCAGTTGCTGTTGAATTTGGAGAATATTCCAGATTTGGCACGGCATTTTTTTATCTTCCGCTAAATGTTTGTCTGATTTGGATTTGATTTCGATTACATAGTTTTCAGCAATGAGTAATTCTGATTCCACTGTTTCCAGTTAGGTACCCAATGGTAATAATGGAGTTGGAACTACTTCTCTAAGGTCTTCTTCAAAACGTGCAAACTGATTCAATTTTATCCTCATGTCAGGGAGACGTTGACCTTTGCAAGGAAACAACGAGTAAAATGGTTGTTTGCCAAAAAAATGTGCACCGGTTGAAAATGAGACGATAAACAGGGATCTAAATCGTAAACTTGGTTGGTCTCAGCCCTAGTTTTTGTAATTGGATTAAGGTCGTTCTGAACTACCATGATTTTCCTCGAAGTTAACCTCGACGCGACTAAAATACAAATTTCTTTGGCAAACAAATTGGGCTGATTTAGTCGTTTTTGATGTTCTTTTGCACCTTCATCAATGACATTGTGCTTTTTGTACAAGTTGTCATAAGTATTGTAATTCCTATGAATTTCTAGGAATGCAGCATATCGTATGTGCAAGCCGAATTTTTCGGAGCGCAGCAAGTGCTGTGAAATGGAGTAATACAAACAGCTTCCGTCTCCTATGGCCTGCATTGTAATGAATGCATGTTTCATTCTGTCCGGCAAAAATGACTGGCGGAGTGTGTTTCTTTTTTCTACTGGAAAATCTTTTCCGTAAAATCCACCCAGAACTTCGGTGTTTAACATGCTTCTGAATAAAAGTGAAAAGTTATAGTTGTGCTGCAGCGAATGATAGCATTCCATAGCATATCCAATCCGTTGTTGTGGCATCCCTCACACACAGAAAACAATGCTTCTCCAAATGTATCAAGTGAAGCTGTTCCAATATGGGCTGTTGTATAAGATGCGTAGTTTTTTGGAGAAATGACAGTGGAAAAAAATCCATTCACAAATTCGGACAAGTTGATCGGTTTTTCTGCTGAACTTGACCGCACCAGTGGTTTACAAACATTTCCATCTACTCCACTGTGAATTGCTTTTCGCAATTTTGTATTTCCGAACGCCTGCAGTTTTCTGTGCTTATTGTGCAATCCAGTTATCACGCAAATTTCACAGTTTAGGACGGAGCTTATAACATGAAGCATTGCAGGTCTAGATATAGCTTCCATGTCCATAATTTCATGTGCGAACTGAATTTGTCGCATTAGGGATTGCATTTCTTTTCCACAAATTTGCTGTTGTAAGTTGGAGTCTTGCATAAATTCTACGCAGTAGGAGTACGTATAAATTGTACGAGTGTCAACAGACGCAGTGGCAATGCCATATTTTTGTCTTCCAAATGGGCAACTGCAACGGCTATGAAAATGTCCGTATTGTGATCTGATATTTCTACTTGATACAAATCCGCAAAATACGGGTGTGGATTTTTTCTTAGTATTTTGCACTCCATTTGATGGCTTTTAAAGTATTCTAACGAAAGAGGCTCCGAATTCTTAACAATTTTTTTAAATTCCTCGCGATTGTTGAGAATTCTTGCAAATGCAGCTTCCTTTCTTGCTGTGGCCACGTTATCCACCGTCGACCACCAGTTCATTGTTTCGAAAATATCCTTTTCTTAGAAGGGTATTTTCCAAAAAATTAAGGTACTGCACAGCCTGAAATAATATAAATACGTTGAAACTACTCTTTGCTATCGCATGTACTTTATATGACTATTAAATATGGTGGCATAATCATTACCATAAACTGGACAAAGTCCGTAGAAGGTTGATGCTCATCCTCATGTGTTCGATTTTCTCCTAAAAAGTCTGTAATAATCAAAGAATTTAATACCAGGTTTGTGAGTGATTTATGTAGTCTCCAAATAATAAATAAATAGGTTCACCATGTCGACGAGCTTTCTAAATGGCTTTAGATCCTCAATTTTTGGAGTATGTACGCAAGGCTCTGATGAAAGAATAGTCTCCTGAAGTATTTCCTTTGCGAAACCACATGAGTTTAGCGGCGAGAAATACGGTCCAATATAGTTATTAACATTTTGCGTCATGGCTCTTGTAGCTGCGTCGCTAATTGCTAAACTCTTTGCTAATTTGTCTTTTAAATCGTCTGTTTTCCGGTTCATTTTGTTGAAACAAAAAATATTTGCTGAAGAGATGTACATGTAAGGTGCCGTGCACAAAGAAAAGAAAGAAGGCAATCAATTAAATTTGGATGTAAACCCATGTATCAGAAATCATGGGGGTTGACTGATTTCTCCCACAATTTATCTCTTTCTTTTTATTAGGAGACTGAAAAAATATATGCAAAGCATAACGATAACAAAATATGCATAAGAATGAACGGTGTGTGTCCCGGTTTACCCGGCTGCGGCCGTCGACACGATAACTAAAAAACGAATCGACTTTTTAAAAATCTGATTAAAAGTCTATAGAAATCAAGTGACTACGTCACTTAACAGAAGTTTTTCCAGCTCATGACCTCGCTCCAAACCTGATCAAATTTTGAGATCAAATTGCCTGAGTTGTATGCCTTTCAGTCTCCTCGCTAACAAAGTTTGCAAGTTTTTTATTCAATCAACAGCTTTCATAAAACGTAAAAAGACTGGAAAAATAGTATCTTTAGTAGATTAAAAAAGTACAGCTTTGATTACTAATATTACCATTGTTGCTGACGAACTCACTGCTAAGCTTTCGGCGGCATTTTCATAGTCATTTTTAGCATCGATCAACATGGTGACCATACATTTTATGTAGTCAGGCACGTCAGTTATTGCTGGTTAAGTAATGCTGATAGTTTGCAACGTATTCTGAATTTTCCTCAATTTTTTCAGTTGGCAAATTTTTATTCTCACGACTTTTTGACAGCCTTTTCTAGGATTGGCCTTTTCGTTTAATTATTTCACCTGTTAATGAGCTCATTTTGTTTAATTAATTGAAAGTACGACTAATCAAACAATGAAACTGATGTAAAAACAAATGTAAAACATTTAAAGAAAACACATTTTTCATCAAAACAAGATTTAACTTTTTTGATATCCGCCATTTGAATAGTACAGTATACTAATAGTTAAGGTACAAAGCTTACAGTACTTTTTGTTGTTATATCTTTATCCATTTTAAAAAAATAAAGTTCTGGAGCTGATATCGCTGTACGACAAGGTCTGCTACAAATTGCAGATTGGTCACAATACATGCATGCATGTTAGTGATATGATTTCCCTTAACATACCCTGGTATTTAAAAAAAACGGCATTTTCTAATCTTTCAAAAAGTTTCATAAAAAGTAAAACGCGACTGGATGTCTTTTTTAAGGCTTTGTTTTGTAAGTTTGTCCCCCATTTAAATTGTAAAGTGCAAGTTAAATTACTTCTGCCGCTTCAAACTATGCATTTCCGATCCCCCACGTTTCCGTCTAAAAGTTTAACAAAGTGCAAGCATGACTGACGTTGGACTACACTCACTGAGCAAAAAACGACAAGTACAAAAGAAGTACACAAAGGCTAAGCCACACAGCGACTTATACATGAGTATTCAGGTCTCTAAACATGGACAAAAGAGCTTTTTAACTTCTCACCCCTGAGTAATCCAAAAATGGTCTGATTATTAATGAATCCAGATGGGAAGGAAAGATGGCATGAGCATTACATAATAACTTTTTTTCACGCCGAAAAAATGATTCCAAAAACAAAGAAATTATTACTAGTTTTACATTTTTTAAATAGCACAGACAAGGTTTTTAACTGAAATGACCGAAATGGGATAAAAATGTGTAACCGAACTATTATCTATCATCGGATTTACTATGTTTTTGCAGGTTTGTTTAGTCTGGCGCACATTACTTGGTCAAACTCACGCCAAGCATAAACCGTTTTAAAGTAACTTCAAATCATCTCATAAATTCACTACTACATACTACTTGTACTTTGGGTTAGCCTCTGAATTTGAAGGGCCGAATTTTTGGAGGTGCGTGGTGGTGAAAGGGTCCATAGATGCCACGTCATGTCAGTGCTTTTTCCAAAAATACAATATCAGCTTTACTCGTGTTTTCTTTTTGACTGCTACATTCTGGGGAAAAGTTTCATTTCCTGTTTGCCATTCGGCATCCTGGTAATTACATACGTTTTATAATGATGATGATGCCTGTTCTGTGTTTCAGATTATTAATAAAGTAACTGCAAATACTACACAGAATGGGATGTTATTTTTATTGACGAATAAACATTGAATTTTTAACCCCATTTTAGAAAAATGTTTTTTAAACCATACATAATGAAATAGGTGTCTAGCAGCCACCAAATAGGTAAAAAATAATACATGGAAGGCAGCAACAATATCCTTCCTCAATGTGACCCTATTAAAAGTAAAACAACATAAAATAATATTGCATTTTTGCTACCACTTAGGACATATTTTTGTTAATGTTTAAAAGGTCACCTGCAAAAACGAAAGTTCGTCGGCGTTATCCTCAGATTTCACAGTTAAAATATTTTTGCGGCCCCAATCTTTCAATTTATCAGTGTAGGCTTTGTCATTAGATCGTTGGTGTGCCTTAGCTGCTGCGCGTAAATTTCCCTACAATCAATATTGAAAGCGTCATCATCAACATCAACACATCCCAACAGCTTTTTACAACAACTGTGATATGTATATATGATTCAGCGCATATTTCAAAGGAACCATTGTAACTGCTGGCAAGGACCCAGATTTTTTCATTTCTGCAATAACTTCAGCTGGATTGCCGCTTCGAGATATTCGACAGGCTTCTGCAATAAAAGGACCACCAGGTCATGAGGAGTAAGTTTTGTAACATATTGCCCCAAAACTCGCCCGGCCCTTTGAGCTCCAGCCCATTGTTCAAACTATCCCCCCAACCCAGAAACCCAAACTTCATATTTTGAAGTGAGGCGCCCTCTGGTTGGAGATGACCTCCAGGGTTGACACTCATACTGAAGGACCACCAAGTCATGAGGAGTAAGTTTTGTAACACATTGCCCCAAAACTCGCCTGGCCCTTTGAGCTCCAGCCCATTGCTCGAACTATCCCCCAACCCAGAAACCCAAACTTCATATTTTGAAGTGAGGCGCCCAGTGGTTAGAGGTGACATCCAGGGTTGACACCGAAGGACCACCAAGTCATGAGGAGTAAGTTTTGTAACATTTTACCCCAAAACTCGCCCGGCCCTTTGAGCTCCAGTCATGATTTATCATGAACTTCATTGACCCCCACTTCTATATTACGTGTACGAGACGACACGTTACTAAATTTTAAATAGCCGTCCAAATTTGAATTTACGAAATGGTTGGTCGCTGCGTATTTTTAAATTTATGCATTTGGTTGCCCCGGTGCAGGGAGCCACACCTGCATGTATTGGTTGAATCTAAATGCATGGGTATTTTTTTCTCACCTTACCTCTTGAGCTGGCACCAAAAGTTTACCCAGGGTCTTTACAAGCTGCGGTTTCATTGTGGTGTACCTTGCCCATCTCTGCTTCGCCATACCGGGGTACAGCTTCAGCTACGTCTGCGTTACACGAAAAACATCTCCAAACACCGTTCCATTCTTGTTCGTCTTCCTCACGTCCAAACGGAGGTGTTGCACGTCATCATCGCACAACCAATCATTCACGAGTGTGCTGGTCGTGTTCGGCCGTGCCGAAGTTGATCTATGAAACAATTTAGTTTAGATTTAAACTTTTTTGTTTATAACAATAAAATAGTGGATAGATTAGACTAGTCACAAACGTGTCTTACGTAAGACATGAATCCGTCTTTGAGAGATCCACTACAACTCCAATGGGATACACTCCAGCCAGTTTCGCCGTTACCGTTCGAGGAATCTCGGTGTACTGTAGCTCCGAATTTAATTCAGCAACACAGGCTTCAGACAATTGTCTCTAAATTGAAACAAGCTGTATAACATTTCAAAAACTCTCCCCCTATCCAGTAAAAGTTAAGATGAAATGGGAGAAATCTTACTTGAAGATTTTTGCCAAAACTTGCTGAAGGTGCAGACAGAGACCGCATTTAATACAATTCCGCATGCATACTAGAAGCAGTAATAAAAATGTTACCACTCCTCTTTCGAACGTACATTTCCAACGTTCCAGCGTTTCCATTTTCATACTTTCTGTTCCAGTCGCTGTCCAGCTTCTCCTCTAATTTGAAGTAGTCGATTTTTTTTTTCTCGAAGCCGCTGACTAGTCCCAGGTTGATACAACCTGCATTAACGACGCTGATAAACTTGTACGTGCCTGTACCCATTGTTGTGACGAAGGTTCATTTTTTAATTATGATGTCGGTTCAACGCGCGATTAATTGAGAATCCCTCTTTTCCGAATTTCATTAAATACCCAAATTCTCCACTTCGACAGCCACCTCGTACCGGCCAACTTCTTCAGGTACGCATCATGATGCCCGATGCCTCTTCGACCAAGTCAAGTAAATAAACTGAAACAAAAAAGAACTTTCAGCTACTTCTTGCTACTAAATTCAAATGAAATATCAGAGAGGATATCACATTTTATACAAATGACAATGACGAAGACCACGAAATGCGGAAGAGGTTCTTTTTATGGTATTATTCAATGTACATTATCTAAGGAAATAAAATCTGATTTCAGCAATGAGAATGTTATTACTATTACCCTACTTACTGAGAAGATTTTTATGCCTATGCAGAACACACTAACAATAAAATTGAAAAAAAATGGTAACTTCAAAAAAGCGGCCCCTAAAGATTCCACCGCCGCGTCGTTTTGACTACTAAAACACTGGAACAAAGTCTCCCAAGTTTTAATCTAATTTGTTTCTCCTGCTTGCTGGGCGCATGCAAAACAAAAACGAGGCAAAAATGCATACATCTACTTTTTCTGCATTCGTGTATAAAATGCATGTACTTTTTTTAGAATCGAGCATTTTATCTCGATTGAAATCCTACGTACGTTAGGTCGCTACATGAAAAGAGGTGGTATCATGTGGCATTATGACGAGGTGGAACGCATGCCAAAAATCAATGTTCAACCTGACAGAGGTTTGTTCTTGGCAAAATAGCGTGGCCCTGATTTTTAATTTGTTGCTTTAATTTTAATTGGTGTGCTGAGAATCATGAAAAAAATCGGAATTTAATGCTTTTAACCAATAACTACAACAGTAAAAGACACTCAACTCCAGGAGTGAACGTCCTGTCACGAATGCATGATAATGAGTCTTTTTACCAAATGCACAGATTTCTGAATTGGTCGAACATGGAACAGTGGAAAACGACAACTTCAAGTTTTCACATTTACATAAACCCTACGCGAACAATGAGCTTGTGAAAAGCTACTAATGCATCGACTTCATAAATGCATACAACTTGAACAACATGACAGAAAATGAATGGAAAGATACTTTCTATTTTTCATTTTGAATTTGGTTTTTTATTGCATCCATAGTTTTTTTCTTTTAAAATTCGGTGTGAGACAATCAGCTATACAATATCTGACATTTTTGTATGTAAATATTTTTCTCCTTCACCTCCTGCTGCAACTCAGCGCGTGATACATGTTAGCAGATTGATTATCTATAGCTACCTCAACTTTCTCCCTTTTTCAAACCTAGATTTGATGAGTAGCTGCGTATGCGGGTGTTGTCCTAAAACTTTGTTTCCCAATAACAAATTGAGACGCGAGAATTGAAGAACAAAGAGAATGTATAATGAGGAACGTTTTCTCTAGTTTGTGTTGTACTAGTAGCATGTTTACAACGTTTCGTTCAAAATTAATACAAAAAATTTGTATAATCAGTAGAAGTTTGTAGCATCTTAAACATCAACCAGACATATATTGTCAGTTAATAATCATCAGTATAATAACAGCATGTAATAGCGTAGGAGTAATTCTTAATATGTTATGCATTGTTCGCCGATTTTTTCATTACCTTTCCAGTTACTACATTCTATGAGTTAATCCTCAATTTAAATAACCTAATGAAGGGAACGTGACACGAGTGAGCTACTCAACTAAAGTACAAAAAAGCAACAAAAACTGCTGAAACCCAGCGTTTCTGTACGAATGGAAACGCGCGAAGAAATTACAACATAATTATTACACAGTCTCTCTATTTAGATCTGTAGATCGATTTGTTAAAATAGGTATTCGTCACTGGCATTTATACGAGAGTAGTCAGCTTCATTTTGAGAAGGATCTTCCTCGATAATATTCGTCTTCGAATGTTACACAATAGTATTATTTTGTTAAGTTGTATAGTTTGCGATGTTAATCGTAATATCGTACACATACAATAAAATGTTGTACATCATTAATATAATCTTGTTGTATATAATAAATGTTTTTTTTCTTGAGTAACGAGTAAGAAATGTGAATCGGACGGTGACAAATCTTATAGATTATAGATTAATTTACGTACTCTCAGAGCTTATACTCGAGCTAGCACTAGGTTTTAGTCCATGTTTTCGTTTCACATTCACTTTGTCGCACAAACTAATGAATAGTAGTTGCTCATTTTTAGTTTACAAATTGTCTACGGATTTTTGTAAGTAATTTTGGTATTGTTGAGGAAATGCTGATATGGCAGCTCTCAGGGGATCTCCGGAGAGGTGGTGCTGTCCGAAGGCTATGGCCACCATGTGTGACATGATTGGAGTTGAATTGTGAGAAGTCCTTTAAGTGCTATTTTGCTGGAAACGGTGAAGAGTGAAGCGATGCGGAGTGTTGTCTTGCTAATGTTTTCTAGCCGACCAAGATAATTGTGAAGAATTTTGTCTGTGCTGTCTTGAACACAAAGGAAATAGGACGCAACTCTTGTTGAGATTGTTGATTAGTTGGTTGGGATTAGTCGGAAAATTAAAAATTGCCATACCGTCTGCCCACCAATTTGACATCAAAGTCTTACAAATCAAAGCACGCTCATCTACTTAGCAAAACATTTAGCTGTCTGAGGTGCTTTCTGTTTTCACTTTCGACTCACATGCACACACGAAATGACCAATATAATAGTTTGATTTGATATACATAATTGCACATTGGACGCACGATTAGTAGAGAAGATTATCTATTCAAGGTTTCTTTTTGGTCACTGTAAGTTATCATAATGTATTTTTTTCAATGTATGACAAAACGAAAGTGTGGGTTTCTCTGATATTTAAGATGCAGGTATAATATATCCTTTTGTCGTTTGTGGTAGGCATTGTCACAACCGTATCGGCATGATATACATATTAAGTGTTTTCTTCTCAAACATTCTTACCTCATGAGTAAATAGTACAGATAATAAATAATACGTGAGTTATGCTGTGGTAATAGTGTTCTCTGCTATTACATTCTTAACACCGAGTTCTCAAACATTTTCACGAGACAGTGATGATAATTATTACTAGAGTGCATACTCCTTCACCTCACTCGCTAATGACGGCGTTAGTTTTAGAGCTGCATCGATACAAATTGTAGCTTATAATCATTTCCTCATCGCGACAACCTCACTTTGTTGAGATTGTTGTAACTATAAATATAACACAGACAGAGAAGAACTTGAGAATCTCCCTTGAAAAATTGAGGAACACCCGCTTGCATCGTAATGTCAATCTATATTGAATCAGCTAGAATCAACAATTTTGTTAATGGGAACTCAGATCAACAATTTTCAACGACTTTGCACACACGGCATGAAGAAAATGAGACGTCGACGTAAGTAGAATGAATTAAACGTCCTTAAAATTATTTAACCCCTTAAGTTTAGTTAACAAACTTTCAGTTTAATATAAAACAAAACAAGTGCCCAACTGCATTTGTGTGTGTCGGGTATGTGCTGCTAAAATACAAGTAAAAAACTCAATCTTATTTCAAATGCAAATAAAATATGACGTGAAAACAAACTATTGCATCTCATCGTGCATAACATTATAATTACAGTTTATGCGCAATCGTTGACCACCATTTTCAAAAAGTTACCGTCCCAAATTTCGTTCATAACTCGAGTCGGTTGAAAAATCGAATTGGAGAAAATAGATGACGCACACAGACACAAGTACGCACAAACACAGTCTACAAACGAGAACAAGTTCAGTTGAACAAAGGTAAGTGGTAAAAGTCATAGCCTCGCCTTCCTTTGACAGCACAGTAGATATAAATAACATGATAAGCTCCAGGGATGAAACATATCACTCCAGCAATAAAAAAAACTGCACCCTGAAGTCCATTTATGGGTAAACTGACGATCACAATTCCAGCTACCGCGAGACCTACAAGAAAAACGTCCACAAGTTATCATGCTGGCTCCAAATCATTATATTCGGTAAAACGTTTTTGTTACTCTTTTTGCTAGAAAACTCTCACCTAAGCCAATGAGAAGGAGGCAAAACGCTGCCAGGACCATTTTCCAGTTCTCTCTCACTTTCGGATGATGGAACCAGGGCATTGAGGGATCATACGTGCTCTCCTGCTCCTCCGTGATGAGGGAGTCGCTGTCCTTTGAGACGGACTGCAACGCAATAAACTGGCCCATAATCACCTCGATTTTAAATTGTGCAAAAAGGATCACACTCAGAGAAGCGTTGAAGAGTACAAAGAGAAAGCCGTGGAGGCACGGTTCGAGTATTGAATGACTGAGAGAAAAGGAAAATGTCTTACGTCGTCCCCAGTCCCTTTCAACTTGGTGAGCCCCCGAATGATCGGTCTCACGTTGAGGGGAGGATCGTGAATGTGAACACTGACGGAATCTGCAGCCACTCCGGTGGTCCCATTCTTTTTCGGTTTCAAGGGTGACCGCTCTGTCGTCGTGGTGGCTCCATAGACACGGATGGCGTCGTTGTGCTCCTCCTCGAACGCGTCGTCAATGGAGAACATTTGACCTCGTTTCGCACTCATGATGATGGAGGAGGTGGTGGCGTTGTCTACTCGCAAAGATACCAGAAAACTACATAAAGTCTTTGCAAAATGTCCTTAGATATGATTTACTACTGGGTCGTATAGATGAAGGTCGAAGATATTGTTGTGCTGCATACCTGTGTGGTTTGTTGGTAGCTGCTGCTCCTGAAGTAATTTCACTGGGTGGCGTGGCAACCTCGTCGACTGTCAACCTGTAAGGATTGAAAATATAAAAATTCGTTAATACACTGATACACTGTAATCTGCCACAATAAAAAATTGAAAGATTCTCAGAATTACTCCCACTTAATTTTGTCTAGTTCAGCGAAACTCGCAAAACAATAAGTCGTTCTTCTCCGCTGAGGAGTGAAAGCGCAGAGATTTGCCTGGGGTCACAACTCTGACCGAGCACAATGAAATATATCTCGAAAAAATATTACCAAGCAGTCATGAAATGGTGTAACTCGTATTTGTGCGCAGCCTGCAGAAAAGATGCAAATCTTCTCAGGCAAATCCTGATATCCCCATTGTGATGACGGAGAAATGTCGCGCCGAGTCGTAAAACATTGCATAATAATATTACGATTATGCAACTGTCCTTGGTCAGTGACTACATTTTGGGGTTTTAAATACGGTGAATCAATAGCGTTTCATCTTGACATCTGGTAAGCATGACTGTATAAGCTATATCCAACGGACTCGTGTACAGGATGTTGTACAAGTTTTAAAATTCAGGTAAGACGCCACAAAAGTAAGATGATGTATCCCTGTAATTCTCACTTCAAGGACAGCCTCATGATGGACGATTTCACAGGAATTAGCCAAGAGAGAGAGAGCCACCATGAATTTCAAAGCGAGCTCATAAAGATCAAAGAGAGAACCAACTTGATGGAATAATTCATGTATCATAATAATGCTGCTCCGTTTTCTGGACTGAAAAGAGCAAAGTTTCAAGTACCTACTTCATACCTGCGTAAAATATGTGGTTCACGTTTAACTCTAGAATGTACAAAAAAATACACAGGCCTCTCTAGCATCCTTTGCATCATTTCTCCACACCCCATTCATGTACAAAGGCAGTTTGGTTTTGTAGTTACCTAACTGCCACATCATATTTTATGCAGGAGCCCAACAACATCATCATCATCGGCGAACACTCTTGAGTAATTTGCAAAGCACGCAAAAATTCCTCATTCTCCCCTCTTTATGACTTGGTAATAGCTTATCACTGAGCTTGCAGATAGAAGAGTTTTTGAGGTGGTATTAAAAGAACGCACGCAATTTACATGGATGCCGGTACTGTAAAATTCAGCAAGCCGCAACTTTGATGGAATATTAATACTAGATGAAAAAAAAACACAGAGAGAGAATATTACAGAAAAATATGAGAAGGAAATTGGTAGCAGAGAAGCGTAAAAAAGAGAAGGAATGAAGTGAAACCGACTTTGCTAATCATAAATGTGTTGTAAAAAAGTGATGGAATGAAACTTCTCGTTCTACCACGTCATTCTTATTTCATAACAGTAATAACTCTCTGTTTCCAGCAGCAGCAAAAGGTTCGTCTTATTATTTTCTTTACCTCTCATGGGAATGCTCCACTTCAATCTCAAATATTAATGCAATTTTCTCTTCCACACAGACAAGTAGACACGACCAAGAAGTTATGATTTTTTTCTCCAACAAGTGTGTACTTTAGCGTCATTACAAATGATACGGTTTCGCAAAGGAAAATGTGAAGCAGACAGAAATCGGTAACCACTTCACGAAATAAGATGGAGTTCAGGCTACACATTTTTTTCTACAAATAATGATCACCAATTTTGTGTTATGCCATGCTCCATGCCGTCGACAACCAAAGAGCCATTTTCGCTCAGATTATTGAATAGTTGATAGTGTAAAAAAACAAATCACGTAACACAGTGTACGCAAGACTTTTTTTCTGTAATTTTACGTGAGTGAAGAGGTATGCAGAGAAAAAAGATGGATTTGTTTCGCGATCATTGTTTTTTTTCTGCCACCACACCGCGTACATCACTGGTTGTCGAGGTCACCTGAAATACTTTTGGTGTCTCCTCTACGCAAAACCATGCAAATTGTGGGATACACCGGCGTCTATGTGTAGGCAGTCAGATTCTCATCAACAGAGAGAGTCAACACACGAGTTCATTATTTATTGGGGTTTTTATGTGTTCATCTCGTGTGTGTATGTACTTGGAAATGATGGGTTAGATCTTTCCATTCAACGGCCACCCCCTCGGAAAGAGAAACTTAATATTTTTTGTCAATCCAGTGAGGTTGAAAATAATAGCAAATTACATGAGTCGAGAGGATATGGATGTATGTGTAGAGAGAGAACTCGATTAGAAATTACCTGAACTTTGTGGAAGCAACACTGTTTTACACGACAACACTCTAATACTGTATAAAACACTGAACTTGGAAACCACGAGGTGGACAAAGAGGAAATTAAAATTTCTCACTTTTTCTACTTAAAAAGCCCTGCTAATTTCCCTTTATTGCTTCCTCTCTAGCTTCAGGTAACAATTTCCAGAATACTATGAGAACACTGAAGTGCACGACCGGAACGTTTTTTTTGGCGAGCAAAAGGCTTCAATTTAATAAGTACTCTTTGATAAAATTACCAGAGAGAAATAATAGGTTGTTTGCGAGAATAACCTTGAAATTTCCTCTACATCACGGAGAGGAAACTCAAAAGTCGAAAATTGAAAGAACCAAGGGCAAGCTCTAAGATATTGTAAATACAACAAACACATTTGATATCATTTGTTGTTGATCTCTCTGGAGAAAAGGGAACGGGGATGAATGGAAGAAGAGAAAAACTGACTGGACTCTTATTAATGCACGCGTCTTTGTTTATGATCTTTGCCTCTTTGTTCTTTAACCTGAACTCTAAATATTTGAGTGTTTCTCTAGTTTCCACGAAAGTCAACTGCTTCAGGATGTATGCAGCTGTACATAATAGATGACTGCGAAATAGTACATATAGTTTGAAAAAACATGAGCTCATTTCTTCGTCTATCTGCTTATTGTTTCGACTTTTAAACAGACGTGGTTTCATCATTTCGAAGACTCTGTCGTGTGGTGCTAAAATCCTTCGTGTTTGCCTCATATTTCTTTATTACGACCTCATGTAATATGCAACCTACAGAGCGTCGTTGATGAGTTGACTCATTTCAGCTCTTGTGTCACTCGAGCACCCAAACTTTCAGAGTACATTTATATATTACCGTCCACAAACAAAAACACATGAATTGCTCAGGGAAAAGTGTGCATTACCGAGCATATGCCTTGGATGACAGGCACTCGTGCAAAGTGCTCGGAAAGACAGAATTATTTAAACGAGATTTTGAATTCAGCCGAGAGCCTAGAAAAGCCTTCGTATTTTCGCGTTGCATAAACACAAACACGTCAGTGATGAAGAGCATGGATGGAACAATTTCGGATTTCACAATAGACATGCAAAACTCTTTCCAAAAAGCGTTTTAGTAGTGGTCATCATGCCATGTCATGACAAACAGATTCGCACCACTTATCATCCTCAGCTCGAGGCGTGAGCATGTCACATCATCTCCACTACCCGTGAATAATGGAGTTGAGCCTACATCTCCTGTCATACTACGAAGGGCAAGTAGTGACAGTAGTTATACGACGACACAAAAGCTGTAATAATTATGATGACGGACTGTCTCTAGAATTGTTCAAGTGAGCGAATCACACCATCACATAACACACAACAAAGACTTTTATTAGTTGATAAATATGAGCTCACGTTTGTCTACGGAGATGATGAATCAAAAACGTTCCAACTTGCAACAAGATTCGTCAATTCTTCTTGTCTCTGTGAGTCATCCCACAAAAAGTGCAATGTCGTCGTCGTAAAAATACTCCCAATTTCATTTCACACGCTGAATGCACCTACACCCCATTACGCTGAAGCACAGAAAACAAATAACCTTCACAAGTTTGACTCATTGCGTATTCATCGCCTCTCCCCCAAAACGATCACTTAATTAGGGATTCAACGCAATTTGTTTTTAAATCGTATTCAAACCTTTGGAATGGATGTAGTGTGTAGAGAAGCTCTGCTTTCTGTCAAATTTAATTTGGTTAAGGTTAATAGGACGTAGATCTGTGGTTCTAAGAAAATCACATACGAACTCCTTCAACTCATTCCTACAAGTGACAACAAAAATAGCAAGAAAGTCATGTCAAGTCGAGTTCACCATGAGAGGCTTTGCCGATAAAAAAAACTGCCTTGCTTTTGCTCTCTGTAATCAATGATGGAATGTAAGAGAGAGAGTGCGCGGAAAAGGAATTACCTACAAAGTGATTTGTATTCATCGGCACAATTGCATAGCCCACACCACCACCTCTTCGATACTTTCGTAGTTAAATTAATTAAACGCATATATAACGTGCTAAGTAGGGAGGAACGTAATATACGGCATATACTCCTCTCTTTTACTGTGGGGCTCGTCAATGAGAGAAACTTGATAATTACAAATTACAAGATGAGCTGTTGCCGCGTCTTCATCAAGTCAACGTATATATAAATAACGATGTACGAGTTGTGCGCACTCACAAATCATGACCCCGCAGTGATATCTTAATTCTGACACTTTATGGCGACGATGATGGAACAGAGAGAGGCGTCGCCGTACAGGACATGTGGCAGTAAATATAGCTATATGCAGATATAGTATAACCTTGTGCTGTCAGAGAGACGACTAAAGAAGAAATCTCTTAGACTTAAAAAGACAATACGGAAACAAGTACAGCAAGCAAACGGTGGTGGTGTATTGAACTGTGCTAACAAGAGAGTTTGTTTGCTTTGTCATCATGTGATAACAAAACGGTTGAAAAAAAAAATCATCTCTTCACTACATGGGTTGAGGAGTGAGCGACAGGAGCATCTCTGTCTCAATAAAACTCTGCACGTCCTCAATGTGTTCTGCTGTGGGGCTGAAATGCACTTGACTTTTTCCACCAGAAACAAACTCATTTATCTCATCAAACAAAAGGTCAATAGTCAAAATGGGACGAGAGAGGCGTTTGGGCCATTCGATGCTCCTAAACACGTTATCTGCTTCAATATAAATGAGCTTGTGTAAATGGCTACACGTCTAATATTAGAGTGACGGCTCTGGTGTGATTGTAGCTTTACAGAATGTATTTTGTTAACCGACTCATTCATATTTACAACAAAGTCGTCAGGAAAAAAATCGACGACATCCATATTTAGTATCACATCAAAAACCTCACTGAACGATTTTGGTGAGCTAAACAAGAAGATCAAGCTTTAAAAGAAAGTTGTAACAACAAGTATTATTGGACAAAAAAAGCTGACAGTTCAATCAGTGAAGCAGCATACAGAGAGAGAATTGCTGTACTTGTAACAACGCTTATTTCGTATAAATGACCTTTGTCGCCAACTGTGCACACGCACATCACAGCGTGAGCATGATCAAAGCATAACAATATGGCTAATCAATTGAGAAAAGAGGAACTGCTGCGACTGGTTTTTACGCAAACATCCCAACGATAATAACGTGCAATATTATGGTCAGCGTGTATCAAGCACAAAAAAAAATGTACTTCCTCTCTTTAGCCGAGTTCCGAAAGTGACGCGTTAAAAATCAATATAGTGTGGTTAACGAAAATGGATTCATATAGAAAACGAATTGATTTTCTTGGAGGATGATGATGATGATGGTTTGTATAGAACGTCGTCTTGTGACAGGACAAGAAATGTCGTGGAAACATTGATTACTCCAAAAACAAGATGAATCAATATTTTGTGTTATTTGCTTTTGTAATAGGATTAAAATAATATGCAATAAAATGATGCTAGGTATGTACGCTAGGTCAGGTACACTCGCAGTGGCTTAATGAGCAGCACTGCTACAAATGATCATGATTATTGACACTCTGAGATCAACCCGTTGCTTTCAAGTGGGAACACCACCTCTCCTCCCATAAAATGTCGAAAACATGTCAACTTAATAACGAGCTTCGTGCGGAACATGCAAAGACTATACAAAACTATTACGGAGGTTCTAGTCCCAATTACTAAACACAACAATCAAGTAGAGAAGAATTCGAGGTGAAATTCCTCAAGATATTTTACAGATGCATATACGTAAAACCTTACATGTGATTCAAAAATGTAGGGTATAGCACACACATTGCTGAAAGTTTCCAAAGGAGCATTTCCAAAGTTTGCAGTAATTACAGGCTTACAGTGAAGGCCACGCATTTCCCTGCCTTCGGCAGCGATACATTTTATATATGGATTTTTCTTTCTACAAAGCAAAAATGTGTTCCATAACGAACCCGTTACATGCACATGTGTGGAGAAAATCTTTGAAACACTTTGCGAATGCCTACAAATTCCATGCTTCAACTCTGCATGCAAGTGGATACATAACATTGCTTGTGTGTTGCGAAATTGACATAGTTTTATGCAAACTTCCTGACTTTTTTTACTCCCGAATTTACTATGCACCGAGTATGCTGTATCTCTGACCCGTGTTCGAGATGGAAACCACACTGACTCATTTCTGTGATTCCACTGATAACCCAGAGAGAAACAGGAGGGTCTGCTTCATTCCCATTCTGTGTATGTAGAAAAGGGGAGCATGTCACCAAAGAGGAAAGCTTGTTTGTGTGTGCCCACCTTTTTATTTGCGGGTGTAAATAAATCATTTCAAGTTTACTTTACGAAAAAAAAATGGCGACGACTGTGAGAAGTAAGAGAAAACATGGGAAAACGTTTTTCAAAACTCCGTTCTGTCAAATTCGTTTACCACCACGTTGCCATCATCACCAGTCACCAAAATACAGGAATGAATTGATGATGCACAAAAGTCTCAACTGCAACTCCATAAAAATGTGTGTGATACTCACGCGATTTTGCAGTAACACGAAAATAAACGACCAAGTAGGAGGAAGGAAAACGGGGGAAATGATATGGAATCAGGGTAGAGAATAAATACACGAGCGAAAAAGTAATACAGGCGCGTTTGACAAGTAAGAATAAGTGCCAGCACGGCTTTCTCTTTCGCAGCGTTACAAGCAAACGACAAAGCTTCACCCAAAAAGTAGGTTTCCTTCGGTATTTTTGTGTATTTTATGTAGATAAAATGTGTAGCTTGTCACGCAAGGTTATTTGATTCGCAAAATTCGATCAACATTTCTCTGTTTCGCCACGCTTTAGCACCTCTTTCAACGCTCTACTGTAAAGTAGGTATGAAACGTCCTTTGTGTAACACCACGGCTTCCCTCAATGCTGAGAACACGGGCATGCATTAACTTAATTTTCTATTCATGTGCACACACCGTTTTGAACAAGCTTTGTTGCCATCATCATCGTTATCCTAGTGGACGACGGAACGTGTCGTGGTGAGGAAAGGTAAACTGTTTGTGTTTCTTCAATGGACATATTATTCATGTACATGTCTCACCGGGTGTACATCATAATGATGAACACGCCGAAATAAAAATGTCTCGATATAACCCACCAAAGAAATTTTTGGTAGTAACCCCATGTCCTTTCCTTTAACGATCACTGAGGGAGGAGACTTCATCACTTTTCACCCTGGAAGTTGTCGTGAGGGCAAATTAAACGTATCTTGATGTGGGATGACATGCATTTCCTCATCGGAGTTTTCTACTGTTCATTTGATTAGTTTTCAAGCTTTACTGTAAGAAATGCAAATGTCTTTAAATAGAACGACGCTATTTTGGACAGGATTATTATTATTGGCAATAATGAAAGAAAACCTTACAACTCAGCACGTCAACGGATTACTACAGTGACCGAACTTTGCGGGAAATTGACGTGTGGAATAATATAGGGAAGTGTACTCACATTATTTGCGGTAACAACGAGAGACAGTTCCTCTAATTCCGTGACAACTCTTGATGGTTTACCCTCCTTTTCATTGCCGAGTGAGATTTCGTATAATAGTATTATTGTTCCTTGTGCGTTGGTAAGATAAGGGGTTCCGTCATCATCATCATGATGTTTAGCTAAATGGAGTAAAGTTTCTTGGAAGCACGCGGCGAGTGAGGAAGTTCAACTGACAACGAGCCAAACTTTCTGTTTGTTTACGGCTTGTTTGCGTAACACAGTGTTCCCATCATGCTGATGTGTGATATTATGCGCCTAACCCAATTACAGAGTCGCGGATATAAACGATGCTTTCCGTACTGTTTTTTACAAGGAATTCCGGAAGACTCGACAAATTTGAGACGTAATAAAAATCAAGCCTGTTACGCGTGGTACGATTATACAAAAAGGAATAAAAAGCGTAGAATCACTTACCAAAATAATGCTGGATTTGTTGGGAAGAAGTTTTTGCCTCAAAAATTTGGATCAACACTGATGTTTTCCACTTACAAATTTTCACAACGGACACTTGTTGAGGTCACTAGGACAAATGTTAACATTTAGGAAGACCCCTCAAATGTCTTCTGAGAGGAGCACTGTTCACTGAGCTACGTGAGAATGGTAAAGGAGTCCTCATGATTTCCGCGAACATCAAGACCCGTCGTCGATTTTACCGAATGCGTGATGAGCGTTCCAGAGTAAAAAATAATTTCCGTATGAGACTAGTTGCCAACGTTCTCACGTCTTGGTTGACCCGTCTGAAATTTTCTATTCCAACTGTAAGGCACGTGTAGTATAGAGAGACGGTCCTCGGGAGTGAGCTTCCAGCGAGAGTCTTTCAACCGTGTCGTTTTTGTTTGCACAACTGTCGACAACTCTTGTCCAACCAATTTGCATATTCCTGTGTCAACAAGAAATGAAATTCGTTTTTTATGCTTTTCCTTAACCCGCCGTCAATTACCAGGTTATCATATCCAGCAGTGAGATAAATTTAAAGCACTCGTATTGATTTGTGTAAGTGCACACAATAACAACGTTTGGATGGTCTAAACTGTTGATACAACGTTGATGGAAGCGTTAGCTATGAAAACACTTAAAACTACATACTTTGAGCCTCAAAATGTGTGGGTGGAGTGTAATTCCAAGTTTTTTAATCGAGTTTAATGGTTAAGCTTTCTGACAAGGCCCTGACAGCTCCTTCTTTCCGCCAAGCTTGTAATTGTTTGTGTTTCCACAATCAATACTCAGTATGAGACTACGGAACTATACAATTTGCTACTAATATTTTTTCAGTTGATTTCACATGGAGTAGAAGAGCTCAACTACATCAAACTCAAACAAACATCAATGCTTATCTTATGCAAATTGGTACAAACTAGGGTTCCTATCTCAGTTGAGTAAGTTACTTTTTTCTGCGTATGCAGTTTCTGGAGGTCGTGTTGTATCGTTGTGCAGTGCCCTTCATAGTATTATTATAGCTGAAACAATGCCGTCATCCTCATCGCTTGCACCTGCTTTTATCTGACGACTCTTATCGGTTGTCTGTAAACTAATATTATGCAAACATGAGGATGAGTGAGTTGTCCGGCTTCATACCGAACTCATGTAATGATATCACAAGTCCTCCTTATTTATATATCACGTAATAATAATAATATACGTATTGGATTTTCGTTGGTAAACACGTGCAAGCACACATTGCCACTTGTCGCGTTTTCATTTACAAGTCAATAAAACGCAGTGGATAAGATTATCTTTGAAATAGATGCCAACGGTGCAAAGATATGCATGTACTTTTAAGTGCATTAAGTGAAGATACAAACAAAAACAAAACTATTTTAAAGAAGTCAAATTACATCTTTGTTAAAAAATAGTGGCTGGTAAGCCTCTCCGTAGCAGATCTGCCGAAGACGATTATCAACTTGGCAAACCTTTTCTTTAATCCTTTATTCGACGACAATTTGCTCCTTTTCCAAGGTTACTGCCATTTTCACAACTTCAAATAGTTCGAATTAAAGTCTCAAGTTGTGCGTCAAATCACTAGTTCGAGTGACCCACGGGGAAAAACTCGGCAACCTCTTTAAACCCATTAAAACTGGATTATATGATGATCAGCGTCTTCGTGTGCCAGCAAAAGTTTTAACGACCAGCTTACAAAATAAAGCTTGATGTGTTTAAATTTTTACAACCCACTGTGTAAAGTAATGTTTGTAAATACAATTCGCAAATTGAGTACAAAACACATAATCCTCGACAGCATCTCTGTAAACTCATCCCTTTTCGCAGAAATCGAACGGTGCAGAGATAATGAGTGCACCAAAGTGCATTTTGGTAATCTCTCTCCCTTCATTCAAAATGTAACTCTTTTCACAGTCTTATCTGCAGTGTATGAACCCAAAAACATAATTATTATGCGTAAAGATTATCATAAGTTATAAGAAACTTGACTCACGCGTCTGCTGATGACTCAAAGATAGTGCCGCTCAAGCTTTAATAATCTCTAATAAAAATTCACCATCAATTTCGTCGAGTCGATTGGCCCAATCTCGCAATTGTGAAGCTTGTGAACATTAATGATTTCCACTTGAAGACCACACACACAAATTATTCTCCGACAAAGATGAGTTTTTTTTTGTGGTCACAAAAAGTCACAACACAGTAAAAACATTTAGTTTTGTACTCTCTTATCTTACCCGTATCCCGATACTCACAACTTTGAACGGACACGCGTACAAATTTCGTTGGCAAAACAGAGCGTCACAACTAATCACAACCTTACTTTTTAATTTTTAAGGTGACAATCAATTAGCGATGTGTAATTGTTCGTTACTCTTTTAAACCTGAGAAGCCGTCATCTACACACTTTGATTTGTTGTGTCAATTTCCAAAGTGTTCTCTGCGCGGTGTAAAAAAAATGTTCGCGTGTCTTAAGCGTACACTTTTCCACAGAGGTCAAGACAGCCAATAAATGTACTCCTTATCATCACTAACAACAGTTTAAAAAAATCCTTTGTCTCCTTGCGCACATTTTTTTGATGCACTACTTTTCCAAATCAAATCCCATTAACAGTTACACGACGAGGGAGGAGAGACGCGTTTAGCGAGTCACCTCACAAACACTCACAGACATTAAATTAAAATGCTAGTTGTGTTCTTTCCGAAGTGGAGGAGGAATTTGAAAAAGGGGTAATTTCTCTTTCAAATTGAGTATCATCATCCCCTACTTAAACTATATTATGATGATTATTATGCTTTTCGCATATTATATCTCTCTGCCTGCTCGCAAAGGAAAATACTGAGAGAACGACACAGAGAAGTATTTTGTTTTGTGTTTTCTGTGTTTATGTTACCTTGTGTCTTGCTTCTCTTCGCTTTTACTACTCCTTCTCACTTTTTCTAGTGTTGAACATCGTACCTATACGAGATTATATGGGATGTATGTATAATATGTAAGCGATTCACAAAGTATTTACTTTTGCTGCTACATGCTCAACTCGCTTCATCTCCAACACACTAGTTCGTCGTCATGCTCTTCACCCTCTGCATTTAAGTACGGAATGTGTGTAACTCGTCGTTTTTATATTCTCATGGAGCTTTACAACTTACAACTTTACGGCAAGGTATACGCCAATTGCAGCGAGAATGTAGTTATGCTACTCTATTTGTGTATTGGCCCTCATCATCGTCATTCATCGTCGTAACAAACTTTAACAATGGAGTATATCTCAAAAATGTTTGCTTGCACGCGTATTAGTGGAGTAGGTGGTGTGTGCACACAATTTCTCTACACAATTTGCTTTGCAATCGTGTCCGCACTTGACTCATATGAACTGAATGGAGACAAAAAGCTTCGTGTAAAGCACGCCGTTTTGCAGTTTTCTCTACGATTGTGCTGTACCAAAGAGACTCTCGTAAAGCGCTGCTCCACAGAGAAGCTCAAAGTATGGAGCAACGAGCGTTTCGGAAGCGGCGTACATCCACCTATGAAAACTCAAGCTTCCCTGTGCTAAAAGTAGTAACTTGTCACTAATTTGCGTGGAAAAATTGTCATTTGCTTCCATCAATTTGGCACCTTTATGAATTGGAGGTTTAGTACACAATTCCGGAGTCTGGAGTCCAGACTATAAATGACGAAAAAGTTGTCAAGAATTATAGTATGTACACTCTTTTCACAAAATATCCAGAAGATTTTCTCTTTTACGATGACCCTCGCAGACCTCGTGAGGATAACGATGATTAGTTAATGAGTCATTTGAGGGTTTAAGGGGTGTAATTGGACGCTATGAACCGTACTACGCGCGTTGCATGTAGGTATATTGGAATTGACTGCTTGCCTTAGTTCTTATTAAGCGAAAATCCCTTGTACGGTGTACATTCAGCAATTAAGTGTGAGAATGATTAAGTTGCGTGCCACTCATTTACTCATTTAGTCATTTAGTGTCTGTAGGTACAACTGTACTACAGAACCTTACTCATCTGGAATTCTGTTACGACGACGGCACGCTTTCAAGATTTTTGTCAAGGCTAGAAAGTTCGCATCCCAATCATTGTATATTCTTTTATGTCGCCTTGTCTTCGACTTCGTGCGTGTCCCATATACATGCAAACGCTGAGTTAAAGGTCATTCTGTACCGAATCATAAAAATGAGGAGGACGATCAACAAGATAATAATATAGAAAGCTATATATACATACACACACGTATTATAAGTACAAACACGCATATTACGCTTGTATGTTTGCGGTCCGATAATCTTTTCTGCACTTCTGTACACAGATAAGGCGTAATATATTATGGCAGCAGAGATGCACATACCTTTGCAAGAGCATTGTGCATGAGAACCAAGTATTTTTGGGATACGATGCCAAAACATAAATACGAGCAGCAGCAGTACTCTTTTGGCTTCTTACGTGCAGCGATGCAGTGTGGTGGACATAAGATGAGATAAATCATGAAAATGATTGGATTAAATGATCCCAAGTTGCTTGGTTGTATACAGGAAAAAAATAGTGCGAAATCCTACGTTCTTGTAGGTACGCGAAATGTAATCAAGAAATTGTATGTGCTGGCAGCAGGAAGTTCAGTAGTTAGTCTGTAACGATGAGTCATTCCTCATTTATCCCAAGCATAATTCAAAGTGATGCATATAAGGGAGTGTGTGAGGAGATATATTATTACGCGTTGTGCGGTAGAGGTCATTCCTGCAAAAAATCAACGAAGACAAAAAAAATCATGTAGAACCAATGGATGATTCGTCGTCGTCATACATACACCTTTTATAAAAGTTTTTTAAAAAAAAGTATTACAGCTTCAAAGACTGGCAACTGGAGGCGGTTTTTCGCAACAAAGTATTGAGAGGTGTTTCTTCCAATTATGGTATTGAGCTGGATGTACGATAATCGGCCAACTTGTTCACTTTGCGTCACGAGTGGAAAAAGTGTGAAACTCAATTTGTACGTGAAGTCAAAGAGAAGTCGTGTACATAATGTAGCATGATTTGCGTCAAAACTTTTTTGTTCATGATTGCTACATTTTCGACGATTACTCAATTGCAGGTACGGCAACATTTTGACATTTGTGAGAAAAACTCTTCTTCCCTGTTATTTTTTTTTTGCTAAAAAGTAGTCACGTCTGGACTAACTTAGCATTATTACCAGCTCTAGCTTGAACATCTCCAGAATCGTCGTAATAAACAATACTACGCGCATAAATTTATTAAAGGCATGCAAGGGCTATATCAACTCTCTTTAGTAGTTGACCTTTCTCATTTCAAGTTCAACTTAATATGCAGAAAACCCCTAGTCTCATCTTACATAAACGTTCAAATTTTCCAAACAACTGTTTTACTGATAACATGATAGAATTAGGACTCAGCAAATGCAAAAATTCTAATTCATAAAACGAGAAAACCCATGAAACTATGTCGGCGATGACTGCAATGTTTGCAACCATAAAGAATGATGTTGATACGGGCATGCCTCCATGACGAAACGAAATGAGCTCTCCTTCTTTTGATAATCAACCCCGACTAACAAGTAATTTTTATTATCTTCTTCATCATCATCAGTATCAGTTTAAACGTTGGTGACATAAATATGACATATTTTCATTTCATTAATCGGTAATAGTTTTACGCATAATATATATGTATGTGGCATCAAACTTGCAAGAATATAATGATAATAATAATAATAAGAGTAGTAGTAGTATAGTAATGATAATAATATAATAATACCCAAGTAAAAGAAATACATTTAACTAGGACACATTCCAGCACGGCTACAAAAATACCAAATGATGAGAGGTGTACACGTGTATGTTATATGTGTGTGCTTCCTTTTGCTTCAATATTCCTTGTCTCAACAAACCACACAGAATCATCATCAAGATCATCAAAATTCATCAACCATTCACAAAAAGAGAGTTGTTACCCTTTTGCAGGGAGTGGAGAGAATATGACAATAATTGAAGGGGAGCAAATATGGTTGTTGATGGAGATATTTGGGGAGAGATATTTTTTAAAACAGTTGATGTCCTTTTGTGTTTCCTTTGCAAAAGACAGAAATATAATGTTTTGGTGCTAATAAGTAATGTACCCATATTATGTAAAGTAGCATGTTTTTTCTTCTTCTTAAACACACAACACATTTAAAAGCAACGCCTTAGCTAATTCTACAATGTTTTAAAATATTAGTGTGTGTATATGTTTCCGTATATAATGTAACAACTACGCTAAGATATAATATATAATATTTATTCATACTCGTAAAGGATTCTTCTTGGTTTATGTGTGTGTGTGGGCACACATCATGAAAAAAACGTAGTTGAAACAACGACGCGATAGAAATACCTTCAAAAAGTCTGCTGTGTGTAGTAATGTACAGAGTATAAAGTTTCGGAATGATTGGTGTTCTCTCTCCTCTCATTTTTTTCCCTAAAAAATCCTATAAACTCAATGAATAGTCACTTAAAAAGCCTTTTTGTGTGTGGCTTGATAAAACAAAAAAAAAGTTTCAATTTCAACCTTAGCAAATCTTTTCTCTCTGTCACTGTCTCTATCTGAAGTGAGAAGCTATGCAAATTCAAAGTCTTTCAGCAATTATGGTTTCGCAGTCTTATTCGCAAATAAATGTTTAAAATGTGTAATGCATTCTTTTTGTCGGATTACTGTATGTAATTGTGACATATTAGAGATGACGTAACAAAAATCAAAAGGAAATCACTGTGCAAAATAGCTTCCTTAGCTAAGTGTTTCTTTGTAGCGTACTTACATATGAGAGTGAATAAGTATACTGTGTTTTATTCCATTGAGAAAAAGCAAGTTAGGGACAGTAGCAAAAACTGAAATCCTTTCTCTTCCACTTTCTCCTGTGATTTCGTTTTTCAAAACTTTTTTAGCGAGGACGACCAATTTTTTTTTTAGATAGCTGGCGTATGATTTTTTAAAAAATTCTCTCAATTGTACAGGAGGGTGGTTAGTTGTTTGTTTCAAGTTACTTCCTCAAGTGCTCTCTAATCATGATCAACTATACTTGTGTGTAATTTAGCAGGACTCTCAGATCGCTAGATTTCTTGTTACAAGCTGTGTGTGTAATATATATGTGTGTGTGAACCCTTATTACTTCGCTTTACAGTAGTAAATTGTTATAATTGGAGTTTTTTCCTAAACAGATTTTACACCAGAGTTTTTTCTTGTTTTGTTCTGTAAGTCAAAAAATTACAAAAATTCTGATTTACTCAAATATCCATTACCAGCTTATTACAGCAGAGCGAAAAAGATATATAAATTAAGCTTTTTTGCATCTTTTTTTACTTATACATTTGTTTCCTCTTTCTCTTAATGAACCAGTGTACACATTTCCAGTCGTCACACAACAACACAATGACACCGCTTTCTCTCTGTCTCATTCGTTTAAGTGTTTTAAAGATCCTCATCAACAGATTCATTCCTTTCTCTATCGTTCGTTTTCCTGTAATGTATTTGTTACGCCTATATACGCTATAGCCTCGTACCTACTGTTTGCGTGTGTATATAGTGTGTGATATATCACGAGAAGATGAGCAATCACCCCCAAGCTAACTCGTGACATTTCAGAAACAAAAAAAAATCAAAGAATTATTTTGTGTGACTATACATATTACGGAGAAGGTCAGGTGAACCTTCGCAGGACTCTTGCTCTCACTTACTTTCTCTCTCTTTCTCTCTCTATGACTTGACTCGAATGACAATTGTGTCAGAAAAAGTACTTTATCATCAGTAATAAAAGGGCTCATATTCCACTATATATTTCAAAAAAGAGTGAAACAAAACTCACAGTAATCATAACACCGAAACAAGCAGCATTATTTTTTACAGTGCATTCTCTTTCTCAGTTCCACACATAACGTTATCGCTAACCTCATGAAATATTAATATTCTTCTATGTACACCGCAACAGTTAAAATTAGAGTAATAACATTTAGGTCCTACCAGCTAGTTACTCAGGACGACACTACGTTTTTTCAGCAATCAGTCAACTAAACCAGCCATCATAGCCGTGACTCCAGTGCAGCAAGTACGATACAACTCAATTAGATCAAGTACGATATTTAATAACGAGAGACCATAACACCAATAAGTCAACGTAGTTCAAGTTAAACACTCCTCAACACACTCACCACTACTACACAGTGAAAATGATGTGATGATGATAATAACTCTTAGTAAGCCCTCCTTCTTAATTCTTCTTTCTCGTCACCGTTTTTTGTGCTTCAGGATTTTTTTTTGTCGTGCATCTACCGATTGTACGCCAACACTTGAGTACAAAAGCTAACAACGGCCATTCTTCGTTCGTCTCACAACACTCTTATCTTTGTGTGGTACACATTTAAAACACTATAATATTAATATAACCCCTTTCAATTAATATTTCATTGACAAACACTGTTCTCCCTTTTCTCCCCGGTTGTGTAGCTGGCGTTCGCAGACTTTCTACTGTAAGACTCGGATTTTCTTATTGTGGTAGGATTTTATACACATCTGTCAAAGTCGAACAAGCAAAATGGAATCCGTATTGTATGCAGAGTCATAAAAGTGTACATTAATTCCTGCATTTTTTTCTGATGGTCCATCTTAAAGGTTGACCCAGCCAAGTCCTTCACTGAAGAAGACTTGTCACATAATATTATTACTATTACGATAATTAATACAAGACTTAAGGAAAACTTATTCACACTATATTGTTTTGTGTATACGAACATGACCATTATGTATTTTTACGACAATTATTTATTAAATACTTACACACCTGGAATCAAAGCTTACAAGAATTACTATATACTCCAACAAGATTAATTCTATTCCATCAAGCGACCAATTTTCAACTTCCGCCGACTGGGTGAATATGTTTTACTAGTGGAATTATACAAAAACACAAATTTTGTTTAGCTACAAAGACTGAATCATAGAAATATTTTTGGGAATTGGTTCCAGGCGTTGAAACAATGAGAGGAATCAATTTGCACGTGCTGAGATGAGGTGAAGTTAATAAGCATTGAGTTATGACACATCCTGATCATCGACATCGTGAAGTTGCTCTTTAGCTTCACTGTCACCACCTGCAAAAATAGTTTAGAAATTTTTGGTAAAATTTGGGGTCACAGTTGTGTGATTATTTGGAAAGATTTGTTTGCCTACTGAACATAATTGACAAGTGTCTCAGGAACCAATACGATTAAAAACCATATTACAAATATTTCTGGAATCTAAAATTGGTTTCCCCCACAAAATCCCCCACAAAATGATCCAATGGGCAACAGGACATTTGTCAATTACGTCTGATAACCGTTTAACTATTCAGTTACGAAATAACCTATACAACATTGCATAAAGTCACGCCGTGCACGAAAAACGCCACTTGAGATCAACAAGCAAGCCATAAATAGGAAGCGAGTCATTAATCAGAGAAGGCAAGAAATACAGAGATTATCATCAGTAAAAATTCCATTTCCACCACGAATGACATTAAAAGTTGGTATATAACTTTCAGGCGAGCAATGAGAAAAAGCTTTTAGACACAGGCCCCCCCCCATTAAAAATCCCACTTACATCTTGTAATAAAACACTCTGGATTCCCCTGTGCTAGCACACGGGATGAGGTGTTTGTCTAGCACGTTCAGAATATCCGAGCAGATTTCTTTCAGTTCTTTCTCGACCTATTTCACAAAAACGAATAAACTCGAAACCTTAATAATATGCTCTCAAATTTGAGCAAATTAATATAAGCGTTAAATGGTGTGACTACGGTAGGGTACCTGAGCGCGATACTGACGTATCATTTCCAACTTATCTTCTCCTCCCTTGCTCTCTTCCTTTTGCTCAATCGATGATATAATCCTCCAAGATGCTCTGCGAGCTCCTATAACGTTCTTGTACGCAACAGAGAGCAAATTACGCTCTTCAACGGTCAACTCTACATCCAGACTAGCCACTTTCTTCATTGCCTCGACCATTTCTGGAAAAGAAAAAGATTTTATTAGAGGAGAGATATAACAGAAAATCGCAATCAATTCCGTTGTTTAAAATCAGTAGCAATTAATAACATTAGAAGAACGTATTCAAGAACATTTGTGTCCTTGAATAGAAATCACTAAAAAATGCTCCGAAATCATACACAACGATCACGAAATTCAAAAGCATACTTTTAATACTACTGTCTGCTATTGATGTTGAAATACGATGTAATCCATCTCAAATCTTTCTATACTAATGCAACTAATAATTTCAACTAATTTAAATGAAACAAAACGTTTCTGTCATCTCATTAACTCGATCCACTTTATGAGCTTCAAACCTTCCCTTGAATACAAGTGAAGAGAAGCTGCTACATGCAACATGACGTGCCTACAGGAACTGACCTAAAATCTATATGTACTGGTTGGAACAAATAATGAATTTCACCAATTGTATTTCCCTATTCCCCAAAGGCGTGGCTGAAACTGCATTACAAACTCGTAAAATTCAGTCCAAAAGATATGTAATCCCTACTCCATAATAAATGGACGGTTGATTAGCAATTCCGCATAGTACACAATACAATACAACAAGTTCAGGTTTGAGTTCATTAAGCAGTCACATAATGGATCCGCTGAATTGTAAACTATGGACAACTAGGTAAACTTAATTGGTAAATGTCGATTTTCATAAGTGATGTCATAGTTGATCGTAGTATGCCAGTTGATCTAAAATCTATCAATTCCACCTAAGAACTGACAAAGTCGTGTGTAAATTACTACAATTTCAATTCTAACCATCTTCTCAATCTCGTTCTGAATATTTGATTTCCTTCCATTCCTACGCAAATACTCGTAATGCTTACAATCGAAACCACTGGAGCAAGGGAAGTTGACAACCTCGTCAATTTAAAACAATACACCACTGATTTAATCAGGTAGTAAATTGTGAAACAATGTGCTTCCCTACAAAAAAAACCTACCATACATCATTCCACATTGGTCGGTAATTAACATGAAAATGTTTGAAGATAAGCTCGCAGATCTGTCACACATTTTTCTCGTTGTCGCATCCATCAATACATAGCCTCCTCACCATTATCAAAGCATTTAGTAATGACTCACTGCAACCAGCTCAACACGAGTTTAATCTCATTCATCATGACTTATCATCACCACAACTAACACAAATATCGCCGACACATGCCCACAGTCAACAGTCAATAGTTTGGAGTCATGCGTTACAGCTCGAGTCGGCGTATTGTGTCATCATTATATCTGCAAGTATCTCTCAGTACCTATAACCTACAACCTATCCGCCTCAAAATCAATACACACTGCTTAACCATCTACAACTCATGCGCCTCGGCCATTAACGAACAAAAACCATCTCGTTGCCGTCAAAGTATCGCAGCTACCACTCTTGTTACTAGGGGTGAGTCGGCCACCGATTTTCTTGGCCGAGTCCGGCCGACGGCCGACTGTTACTTCATTCGGAC